>RDPX01000061.1:166321-195626 GCA_003991215.1 Morbakka virulenta | reverse complement strand
TCTATTCAAGACGAAAGTAAAATGGGTATTGACTAGTTTTTAGCGCCGGTCGGTATGCCACAGAAAAACAGCACATAACTAGTATATACAGAAAAAAGCCTGCTACTAGAATTCGGTCAAAATGGCAATAACCACCCATTTACTAAATTGCCGTTATTCAGGCAGAGAGTACAATATATTACTGAACTGCTAATACAGTGAAAGTTTTGAAATCAAACAGTCCAAAGTAATTGATAGAACCAGGTCTTCACTCATTTTGAGGCCTTATTAAAAGTTGTTCATAGCTGCTTCTACTGTCTCTGTAGACAAAAAGAATAAAAATATAATTTCAATCGTTATAAATGTCAATTACATAAAGTGTCGCTCTGTTTTTATCTCTTTTCTTCTCTTTCCTTCAATGTAAAAATTCGGTTTGACTTGTGTTTTTATCTTGCTACATTGGTCCAGACAAGAAGGACTGTCTTTTCACCACAATCTCTCATTTTAATCCTCAAAGTTCATTAAATCCCCTTTCTTAAAACAAACTAAAAGCCCCCCTTTTCAAAAAAATATAAAATCTGTTTTTAGAAATGCTACTAAAAACACTGTAAAAAGACTTTTCTTGAAAAACCACTGCCAGACGTTGTTGGCCAGCAAAACGGTACAAAGTGAATGAATGTTTTTTTAAAATGATTTTACAAGTATCATCCTAAAAGTCCTAAAGTCTAAAGGAGCTTTGACTGCATCACAGAATGTCGGATATATTACAATAAGTAATTGGTCGAGGTCAAATATTCACTTGGGGCTGTGAAAAATGAAAAAGTGACAAGCTTTGACAATATGGCGAAATGTTAAAAAACGACGATTTTAGCACATCAAAGGAATTTCCCCTACTGTATATGGATATCCAATTTTATTCCTTTGCTTTAAATCTTGAAAGATAAAACGTAAATTTCATCGAACAAAACGTTTAATGAATCAACTCACTAAGTTAGTTTTGGTCGTTCTTTGAAACAAAATGTAAGAAAACAGCTGTGGATTGGTGTCAGAGGAGCGATTTTTTATTTCTGAGAGACCAGACCAAATGCAAAAAGATGTTTACATTTCCTTCATTAATGGAGCTTAAGCATTTGACATAGTACAGAAGAATCAACACATGTAGGCACTGCAGAGCTTAGATATTGACGGTAAAGCTCTAGGGTTATTCAAAACTTTACAGCTTTGCAGCTGATGATAATACAAGTAATATTAAAAGAAGGTTTTTAGAAGATTATCAAAAAGATATTGTAGTTACTCAAAAACGCGATTTTAGGACTCTTTTTTTCTATTTGTCTACTTGCCAAAAGTCAAATTGGAATATGGGAGACAGTCGATTCGTTACATAGGAGCTAAAGTTTTCAATGATCTCCCACTTGAACACAGAAGCAAATATACAGAAATGAATTTTAAAGATATTTTAAAAGATCATAGGTTCTAGTTTTTATCAGTTTCTTATTGTTTTACAGATTGTTTTTTGAACAGGATACGTGTTGATAACAGTATTTGTATACATTACTTTTTAATTATACAATTATTGAAACGTTTCTATCCTGTATAAATGTTCGTAAATAAATAAATAAATATTTAAAAAAGGGTTTTTTTTGTAGTGTTTTAAAAATGGGGTTTTAGTAGTTTATTTAAAAGAGGTTTTTTAGAAACTTTTGCAGTAACCATTCTTAATTTTCTTTTTCGTGTAATGGGAATCACGACATTGGAAGAAGAAAAGGAAAGTTTCCAGAAGTTGATTCAAAAACTCTCCCTTACAAATTTTACTATCTTTCTTCGTATCTTGCAGGGCAATACCAATGACAGCTTAAATTTCAAGTGAAAGGATTAGATCCCAAATTTTTGGAATTTGATATAATTCAATTATTAATACCGGAATGTCTAAAATGGATAGGGCATCAGATAACTTTCTAAGAAGTTTAAAAGAATTATTTAAAACTAATTATTTACCTTTGTGCAAGTACGCATTATTTTAGCATTTATGAAATAAGTTAAGGCTCTAATGTAATTATATTTGCAGTCAGACTTATGGTATGATGGCATCAATTTGTTAGCTTTAAAAATAATCGAAAGTGTATTATTTCACCTAGACTGACTGTTAAATTGAAAAAAAAAATCACTGGAAATGAAATACAAAATAAACCCCCACAAAGAAAAATACTTAAACTAGAAAGCCACTCCAAAAATATCAGTAAAAGCACAAGGAAAGACTGAGGATACAGCACTCTTGCAAAAAGAAAAACAAATAAGAAAAAACAAGCAAACAATTCTAAAAAACGAACGCAAACCAACAAAACCCAACAAAGAACAAAGGATACTTTCTTCTAAAATAAAAAGAAAGGAAAACTAAAAAAGAAAAAGCACAATATATATATATAAGTACTACAAGTATATGTGTAGCTGAATATCCACCTGTATGCTTCAATGACTATATATTATAAAGATAAACAAGCCTCACGATGGTAGACGTTCTCTGGAAACGTAGCTCAGAAATAGCTTACGACTCATGACATAATAAAACTCTTACATCTATAGCTTCGAGTCCATAAAGATCAGAATATTCAAGATTTAAAATTTTGATGAAGAATACCTTACCACGAATTGAATAAAATGAATGTACATTCAAGGTCTATTGTTGATGACAATGGCAATGTGTGTGAATAACTTACATTACTAGTCATACGATTATGTATCTCGAATTGGCATAAGTATTAGTGTCAAATCTGGAGCAAGGTATTTGCTATTAAATCTCATAGCAATTGGTAAAAAATCATAAAGATAGTCAAGCCTTCAAAACAGTCGTTGTAAAAAATTTAGAGAAGAGAAGAGAATGAAGACTTGGTTCCCAGATACATGAAAAAGCGTTTTGATTGCATTTGTGACTAATACCTTGCAATTGGGATGTAAACTACATGTTTTACGTATTATACAGCAGCTGGCTGATCTATAGGTGTCGGTAGATACATCTATAGGTATCGGTAGACAAAATTGGTAAGCAAACATACCACTTTTTTCAACCGATACCTATAGATCAGCTAGCTGCTATATAAACTAATATGAGAATTTACCAAAACATCAAGTTAAAGCTGAAAAAAACTGCACTCATCGCAACAGAGACTGTGTTTTCCTTTTTTCAAGGCAATTTACAAGTCTCACATTGTAATAACAATATTAGTTGTTCAATATTATATTATTATGTTATATTATTAATTGGAAGATGAGATGGAAATATGGTCTGATTAAGAATATAGCATTGCTAACGAAATTTGAGACTGAAGGTAATGGCTTTTATTTCCTTAGCGCTAAAACGTTTAATGAACTCTCCAATGAAGTCAGGAGCATAAAATACAGAACTGTTTTTAGACGTGCACTAGAAGACCATTGTTAATAACTATATTTTATAATTATTGTATTTTGTAATTATTGTTGTTGTTGTTTTTATTTTTGAAGCAAATGGTTCGAACCAATCCATATGCATGGGTGCGAGGTCAGTTTGGGTCCTGAGATAACGAGTCTCATGCTCAACCGACAGAGCTAGCAGGAGTGATAAGAACCAATATAATCCTACAGTATAATTGTTGTCAGAGTTAATTTTTTAAGTTTGGCTTCAAAAGTAACCCTTAATTAGCTACTTATTAATTAATTAAGTTGCATAGCTAATATTATGAAAGCATATGTTTTCACGTTACAATTAACAAGCTATGGACATTCCTTGTCCCAGACCAATAGTTTGCCTACAATTTCAAGACTATTTTTCGAGACCAAACATTTTTCACAGCTGCACTTTACTATTACTATTACTGTTACTATAACTATTACTGTTACTATTACTGTTACTATTACTGCTACCATTACTATTACTATTACTATTACTGTTACTGTTACTGTTACTATTACTGTTACTATTACTATTACTATTACTATTACTATTAGTATTACTATTACTATTACTATTACTATTACTATTACTATTACTATTACTTTTACGATTACTGTTACTATTACTGTTACTATGACTGTTACTATGACTGTAACTATTACTTTTACTATCACTATTACTATCACTATTACTATGACTATTACTATGACTATGACTATGACTATGACTATGACTATCACTTTCACTTTCACTATCACTATCACTATCACTATCACTATCACTATTACTATTACTATTACTGTAACTATGACTTTTACTGTCACTATTACTATCACTATTACTATTACTATTACTATCACTATTACTATCACTATCACTATTACTATTACTATTACTATTACTATTACTATTACTATTACTATTACTATTACTATTACTATTACTATTACTATTACTATTACTATTACTATTACTATTACTATTACTATTACTATTACTATTACTATTACTATTACTATTACTATTACTATTACTATTACTATTACTATTACTATTACTATTACTATTACTATTACTATTACTATTACTATTACTATTACTATTACTATTACTATTACTATTACTATTACTATTACTATTACTATTACTATTACTATTACTATTACTATTACTATTACTATTACTATTACTATTACTATTACTATTACTATTACTATTACTATTACTATTACTATTACTATTACTATTACTATTACTATTACTATTACTATTACTATTACTATTACTATTACTATTACTATTACTATTACTATTACTATTACTATTACTATTACTATTACTATTACTATTACTATTACTATTACTATTACTATTACTATTACTATTACTATTACTATTACTATTACTATTACTATTACTATTACTATTACTATTACTATTACTATTACTATTACTATTACTATTACTATTACTATTACTATTACTATTACTATTACTATTACTATTACTATTACTATTACTATTACTATTACTATTACTATTACTATTACTATTACTATTACTATTACTATTACTATTACTATTACTATTACTATTACTATTACTATTACTATTACTATTACTATTACTATTACTATTACTATTACTATTACTATTACTATTACTATTACTATTACTATTACTATTACTATTACTATTACTATTACTATTACTATTACTATTACTATTACTATTACTATTACTATTACTATTACTATTACTATTACTATTACTATTACTATTACTATTACTATTACTATTACTATTACTATTACTATTACTATTACTATTACTATTACTATTACTATTACTATTACTATTACTATTACTATTACTATTACTATTACTATTACTATTACTATTACTATTACTATTACTATTACTATTACTATTACTATTACTATTACTATTACTATTACTATTACTATTACTATTACTATTACTAGTACTATTACTATTACTATTACTATTACTATTACTATTACTATTACTATTACTATTACTATTACTATTACTATTACTATTACTATTACTATTACTATTACTATTACTATTACTATTACTATTACTATTACTATTACTATTACTATTACTATTACTATTACTATTACTATTACTATCACTATTACTTTCACTATTACTATCACTATTACTATCACTATTACTATTACTGTTACTATTACTATTACTATTACTATTACTATTACTATTACTATTACTATCACTATAACTATGACTTTTACTATCACTATTACTATCACTATTACTATTACTATTACTATTACTATTACTATTACTATTACTATTACTATTACTATTACTATTACTGTTACTATTACTATTACTATTACTATTACTATTGTTATTATCATTATTGTTGTTGTTGTAATGTTTTTCTCCTTTTATTTGCTGTTAAAAGACAGACGAAGGGGTTTTGAGGGTGAAAGTAATGGTAGTAATTCTATTACTGTTAATTAAAATAAAGTAATAAAAATTAGTCGACAGATATTTAATTGTCTTACGTTATATTAAAGAGGTTCTCCATAAAAGGTGTCGTTAGGCTGTCTCACCGCTCAGCGTGGTGAGAGAGCCTAACGACACCAACAACCCTTTGTCTTCTGTACTTTAAACAGTGACTTATTGCTTTAACTCAACTTTTAATGAACAATTATGGAAACCTTTACATCAAGTCAATCCAATATACAAAAGTTTGTGCGTGGCCAATTGTACTGTGTTTTTGCGTGTGTACACTCCTGTCTGTTCTTCCGATATTTTCATGGAGCTTAACATCTGAAACAAGGTTACTCAAACATATTTTATTATACTTATTGACATGTATTGACCTTAATGAAATGAAAACCATTGCAGTGCTATTTTACAAATGCAAGTGAGATCAAGCATGTATTGTCTAACCGTGAACCAACCATGTTTGATTTCACTATCCTCGGCCTATTTTGTCTGTATTTAGATCGTTTCAGAGGTGAATTTTTAACACTACTTGTGCATAACACCAAATCATAATCCCAATTCCCTCAAATTCGTGTTTTCACTGTGTGTGTATATATATATATATATATATATATATATATTAGCCCCGTAGCTCACCTTGTTTGAGCAGAGGGGCTAATTCCGGAACAGAAATCGTTGACGGGGACTAGGCCTCAATGAAGTACTAAACGATCACTTCATTTCCTTTTAATTCAATGAATAAACTCTACAGACGAATTTCTGCACGAATTCTTGGCAATTGTGAAACTTTTAAAAAGCTTTTAAAGAAAAAATATCATTTATATTGCTTTCCCAGGGGGGGAGGCTATATGACATTAAAAAATCCTCCAGGAGGGCCTAAGCATCCTCCTAGCCCCCCTCAGCTACGGACTTGATATATTTAACCTTGGAAAAAGGGTACTTCCCCCCCCCACACACACACTACCACCACCAACAACAATAGATTTATAAAATATTTCCTTCACCACACAAGCTTTTCGCCCACCACCTTGTATTATTTTGCTTTTTTGAGAAACCAGGTATTTGTGTGAGTGGATGTGGCGTCAAAGAAATAGAAACAATAATTTATTTGACATCATATTTCAAGACATTGCAACGCACCTCCCACCAGCTTGAACATAATCACTGAAAGTCGAGCTTAATCTTTGTTTCTTTTCCCTGCGAAAAAACCCCTTTAAGTTATCTCGTGAAAATGATTTTTCTGATGGAAACCAGGTACCGTCTACACTAAAAAGAATTAAGTAATTGATGAATAAATGGTAGGGGGAAAGTTCTTTAAGTGAACTGGTGGGGGGGGGGGGAATGGGAAAGTACCGGAAAAAGCAGTAGAACATTTGCTTTTACGTATTTCTTAAGACTGAAGTGAATAGCTATGGCTCTCATTTTTCAATTTTTCGTGTCATTAAACTCTATTTACAGGCTAGATTAAGTGACCGGAGCTGCCAGATCGTATGTTGTTTTTGTTTTCCTTATATATTGTCAAGATTAATTCGTAATGGAAGAATTGACTTTCAAACATGATATTACTAAAAGGTGTTATCCTTTTCTTTCCCTGGATATAATCAATATATTTAAACTACCATTTCAATTAAAAGACTTCAACATCAGAAAATTGTTATATTCCCTGTGGACTTAACTAGACCAACCATGATCTGCCCTTTCAAAATATTCTCCTTTTTTAGGTAACAAGCAATGTTTTAGAAACGTTACTACCTCTTTGAAAATGAGAATACTAAAGGCTTGTCTTCAGGAAAAGGGAGGATGAACAACTGCAAATATTGACATTAAAGTTGACAATAAAAATCCCGAGGGGCTATGACCCAAATATCATGCCAGCATGTTTTGAAGTAAGTGCTTTTTCTTACTCAAAAAGTACTTCACGGTCTCCCATTCAGCTGCTATCAATTTTAATGATAATTACGTAAGTTAAAAAAAAGCACATTCCTAATGTCTAAGATATGGTGACCATGTGTCGCAAGTAGGGCTGTCCAACGAAAATCGATTAATCTATTATTCAAAGGATGGTTTGACCTTTGATTATCACCCAAGCAGAACGATGTTCGAATACTTCAAAATACATAGAGAGACACAGACATAAACAAACATACATGGTAAAAAGGTCAAAGGAGTATGAACTTAAATGACATGTTATGCATTTCTTACTATAAATACAAACGTAAATAAATTCATATTATTTATAGTATATATAGGTATATAAATACATAGATATAGATATATTTATAGATATAGATCTATATATATATATATATATATATATATATATATATATATAGAGAGAGAGAGAGAGAGAGAGAGAGAGAGAGAGAGAGAGAGGGGGGGGAGAGAGAGAGAGAGAGAACGAGAGACAGAGAGAGACACACACAGAGAGAGAGAGAGGGAGAGAGAGAGAGAGAGAGAGAGATATANTATAGATATAGATCTATATATATATATATATATATATATATATATATATATATAGAGAGAGAGAGAGAGAGAGAGAGAGAGAGAGAGAGAGAGAGGGGGGGGAGAGAGAGAGAGAGAGACCGAGAGACAGAGAGAGACACACACAGAGAGACAGAGAGGGACAGAGAGAGAGAGACAGAGAGATTTATTGCAGGCACCAAAAATTCTTGAAAGAAGAATGTTCTCTATTAATTTTAGAATAACATTTACTACATGTTGGAATTATTTGCTTCTTCTTTTTTGTAATATCACCAATTAACTAAAATACCCCTAT
This sequence comes from Morbakka virulenta, assembly GCA_003991215.1. Lineage (NCBI taxonomy): Eukaryota > Metazoa > Cnidaria > Cubozoa > Carybdeida > Carukiidae > Morbakka > Morbakka virulenta. The sequence continues at coordinate 186,936 of RDPX01000061.1, read as the reverse complement.
GTCCCCCTGGATGGAACGAACAATCGTGAATAAGTATCTGTTGATCAAAAAGCGAGCCAAAAACACAGGTATCTTTATATATCTTCATTTAAACTCCTTTTCACACAGATAAACCGGTGTACTCGGGAAGGAAGAAATATGAACGTCAAAGCTGATCCTATGTTCTCTGGTGTATCGTAATTAAAGTGACCTATTTTGGTCGATTACTATCTCGCTGCCACTCGACTGGAACAATACGCCAGCATAAGATAACTGTTGTCACTTTTATGAATACCAAAACTATAAAGAGAGGTTTAAGAAAGCCGGCAACTCTTTGTAACTGGCTGCCTAAAATAGTTGAAAAACTATCGACAAATTCTTTTTGTCTAGAGAGAGGACATAATGATAGCTGAATACGAATTGTTTCCAATTCTCAGACCTAGTTCTGCCAGTCACTTTGAACAGCTTAAGCTTAAAATTTTCACTGCATTCATGATTTAGCAGTAGACGGTGTGCTATTTCTGAATCACAATTAACAATTTTGCGTTTATCCTTGCAAAGTCTTTTCCCCTGAACTCTATCGACACAGGAGTTTTCTCTAAAAATACTACGGGTTGTATTCTTCTTTTGATCTACATACTATCTTCAGACCTGGCATTACACGGGTATTAAAAATTCATTAGCAACCATACTTAAATTTGTCGCAGGCAAGACGTTCCTTGTTAAAGGAAGAATTTTCCGTGAAATGATAATTTCTTTAGGTACAATAGTAAACAAGCATTTAGAAACTGCCCTGGTAATTTGATTTTTGAAGTTAGTGGAAACCAGCCCTATCTAGGGTAGTTTGGGGTCTATTGTGCACTAGGGGGGGGGCTTGTTTTACAGGATTTTGGAAGCTGGCTAATTTGTACCGAATAACTGTGTCTGATACATCGTAGTCATTTCTCAACAGAACTTGCATAATCTTATCTGCTGGCAATTTTTTAGGAGAGCAAGTAATGACAGCACCACTGCGCTGCCGTTACTTGCTCTTGTCGTTACCATTGTGCTTGTCGTTACTTTAGTTCTTACGAGGCCAATTTTAAAATGTATGGAACTGAATGGGTCCCGCCGTATGTATTTGTATTGTCAAGTGAAGTTCATTTTCGAAAGATACTAGTTTTAGAAGTCTTTTCTATCAAGACATCTAAAAATAGGCAACAACCATCCTGTTCTTTTTTTAGCAGTAAACACTATGCATGGAGATGCAAATCGTAGTGTTGTCTTGTCGAGTTTTTAAATATATCAAACATGTCACCGGTAAATATAAAACATGTAAGGACATCTACATTTTGTATGGAGCCAAATTGTTTTTCCTAATAGCCTGCAAAAATGTTAGTTAGTCAGACCCAGTGACAAGCCCATGGACATACCATCGACTTGTTGATACATAATATTTTCAGAGTTAAATTCTACTGATTTAGTCGATACATTCATAAGCTAAACAAAAATATCTTCTTAAATAGGACGTGACTCGATGTTTTCATGGCACAGCGTCTTAAACCAAACTTCAATGACCTCGTCTACAGTCATATTAGAAAAAGAACGTCCTATATCAAAGTAACTCACAGAATTTCAACAGGGTCAAGACAAATTTCTCTCGCTCTCTCTCTCTCTGTCTGTCTTTCTCTCTGTCTCTCTCTCTCTATCTATCTGTCTCTGTGTGTGTGTGTGTCTGTCTCTCTCTGTCTCTCTGTGTCTCTCTGTGTGTCTCTCTCTGTCTCTGTCTCTCTCTCTAGGTGCCATATCCATTCCAGATGTTGGCGATCATGGTTCTCCACAGATCCCTATCTCTCATCCTATGCAGCAGATCACCAGGTGTACCTTTTCCTTCTTCCTTGCTGATATTCACTTTTTAATATGGCACTTGAGACTTCCCAAGTTTGTTAATCTTTGTCTTCCTCTGCTTCTTTTGCTTTCAATACGACCTGTAAGGGTGAGATTTTCTCATGATATGTCACATTGGTTATATGATCGTTTTCATCTCACATGACCACACCGGTTCCTTTATCAAGCCTACTGATAACAATGCATCCATAACACCATGGGTCCTTATTTTTTTCATTATTCATCAAAACAACGCTGACCTTACTTTTCTTATTCTGCCCTGCTGGTCCAGTCGAGTGCCAACGAAAGGGCGAAAAACCAAAATAAACGTGATTTTAATTGCGATATTTAAATTTTGTACCACTAATCGTTTATTTGTTTACTTATATGTGGATCATTGCACATTTGAAATAAAAGGTTTACTCTGAGATACAATTTACATTTTATCCTTAGAACTTAGATAAAGAAAAGATTCTGTTTTTCTTAAACAGTTAACAGAGTCAATGAACTTATCTTTTTCTCTGCCTTTTTTATTTACAAGCGAGAAAAAGTAAAAACAAAGTTTATCAAAAACCGAAGTGGCAAAACCGGCTCTTTGTTTATAAATTTCATCCTTCTCTCCTTGATACTTCTATGAAAATTTAACCTGACAAGTCAAAATATCCTAAAGAAATTAACGGATAATATTCCCAGCAAAAGAGACGAATTTATGCAAAACCACAATAACAATATAGTCACCCTGAATCTTACCATCGCTCCTTTCTGTGATGTCTAATCTATATGCTTCATCGTTGTAGACGCTGTAAGTTGCAATATATAGACAAAAAACCAGAAATCCGACACCCTTTAAAGAACGAGAAATCCTGTTATGACTAAATCCATACCCGTTGGCTTTTGTATATATTCCAATGTTATTTCTCATGGCACAGCTAACTAACAACTGGTGAACGGTTTGGGTTGCCTAGTGAAAATGTCCCTCTTCAAGATATAGCGGGTATTGGCCTCAGTTGATTGAACACAGTAAGTTGAGCGTTGTATTTGTCAAAAGCTATCTCCTCAAAATGGTAATAAAAGTACTACTCTTCTATTATTTTCTACCTTTTGAACTCAAAGAGCAGAGATACAGTAATCTCTAATTCCTTTTGTTGTTGGCTCCGTTGCATTGGTTTCTATACTAAAATACTTCTCGAAAGTTCCACAGTTACCGATTTAATTAACAGCTAGCTTTTCAAGACTTCCTTCTTTCATTTCAGAGAGTAAAGGTTCTTAGCACCAGCTTCCTAAATTTTTGGAAGCGTCATTACAAAGTGGAATATGATATCTGTAACTTAGCTGCTTAAATGAAGGGTTTTTATTTAAACTTCTCTGCTGTTGAAGGTCTTTTTGTCAACTGGTTCTTGTAAAGCAGCTGATTAAATCTTGGTGTTCAAAACCACAATACCAGTGACAACTTCTTCCTTAAAAGTACACTGATCCTCTACACCTCCTAATTCATTGTCTAAATTGTGCATAGGTCGCCAAGCTATAAATCGTCACAAAACAGGAGAAAAATAATTCAAATGCCTTTTTGAAAGCTTTTATCTGGAATGTTTTTACAACTTGTTTTAAGGATACTTATAACAAGAGATGGCTATCTTGAAAGTTTTGGGGGTCGGTAAGAATATTTCTAGTGTTTTTGAGCTCGGGGATCATTTTGGATGACTTGTTTAGAAATTCAACATCCAAATTGCTAGGTCTGTTTCTAGTTCTTCTAATTAATTAAAATTCGGTCAGTCACAAGAGAAACACTTAATCTGTCCTTAAAAGTTTTCATAAAGCTGCTCCCTTTTCTCAAATATTATTCTAGTTATCTGGAATCAACTTTTACATCTCATATGGTCTGATCTAAATGGATATAGTTCAACTTAAACTACAGGTTTATTTTAACGAAAATATGAGAGGCATTATTACATTCTTGAAAATAGGATGTATGGTATTGGTTACAATATAAAAAACCGATAGACTAATTATCTATTTTTGGCATATATTTTCTGTAGACATTATTACACTACTAAATGTTAAGTAGAGAGGAAAAATTATTTTACTGATACAGTACAGAGAATAGCAAAATATGCTTAATGATTGGTTGCCCTTTCTCCGAATACTAGGACATTTTCTCTTACAGAGAACTAAATATGTACATGAATAACACCTGTTGTGCCTGGATCTTTACCTAAAACACTCCCCGATTGAATTATTGCGAGTGAAGAAAGAGGTATGCTTGGTTCATCCATCCTGAGCAGAAAACCTACTTGGCCGATCCCTTATAGGGTTCCAAACAATTCTTTTCGACTATTTTTTTCGACTCAATACTTCAACTAGTTGCTTAAATATTCAAATTTCTTGTTGAGGTTTGGGGGGTCGGGGAATATGCTGACATTATTTTTTACTAGGAGCTTTCGTGTTTCTCTCACAGGACAAACGCTGTACAAACAATTATTTTGCTTGAGCTAAGATGTGTAACAACTTCTCTGTGCATGTTTCTTGTAATACAACACGAAAATAAAGCTATAAAAATGCTGGGTGTGAGATCTTCCTTCATATTTCTTACAGATAGACCTTACATAAAGTCTGTTTCAAAACCTACCTTGAACTAGTTAGAGAAAATTTTAATCTTAAATAGGTCAGGACAAATAAACCATTCCGAGTGATTATCTCTAATAATTTATTTTTCATTCCAAATTTTTTCTCAAGTTTTAACTAATAATTTCATAATGCGTCCTTCATCTAATCAATCTCTCCATCCTTCCCCACATTTAGGTTTCCCATCACCCCCCCCCCCCATTTTGAATTAGTCGTTGTCTTTATTGATAAATTATTTGTTGCACACTCAACAATATTCTACATAGTATGATCTGTTAACAACATATGCTTACATTTTTTAGGACGAAATGTATATATCAAATTATATTATGCCAAGTTATCTCACTTTTATTTTAGTGCCTCATTCACTGTAAAGGAATGGGAGCTTGTGTGTTTGTGTGTGGGTGGGGGGTGGGGGGTGGGGGGGGTAAGAAGAAATGACGACATTTTCAGTTGTCTACCCAAACTCAAGATTCAGTACTTTACATATGCATAGACTGTTGTCACTTTGTGGTCTTGACAAGAGAGTTCAAAATAAAGCGAATCAAGCCAGATAAGCATTTGAAGCACTACCTTAACATAGGCACTAAATTCTTTACAATTGTCATTTCACCTCAGTTACTTTTTGGTGACACACTGATTTATTTCTACCATCAACTCAGATTAGATATAATATTGTATCTCAAAATGGTGTGGTAGAGCCTTGGTGCTATTTCCAGTCACCTAAGCTTCTAAAAAAATATAGGTCAAATGTATTAATGACAATTGTACTGTAAAAGTGGGTCTCCATGGAATTTCTTAAGCCTGAAATGGCAGCAAAAGGAACTGGTACTGTATATCATGCTGGAGGAACGCTTTGATACCATTTGTACTGGAATTGTTTTATCAAATTTAGGGCAATGCCTTACCTCCACTTTATATTATCATTACCATTATGTTTCAATACATAACCATTTCACACAAATAAAATTACATTTAAAATTTACCCCAAACCTTAGCACTTTGTATAAATTCTGGATAGAAGATGAATTCAAAATATACAAATTTGTGCATTTGGTTCTAACTTTATCTAGTTTAAAATAAATGCAAGTTAAATTAAATTAAAATATGTAAATAAAATAACCCCAATAGAAAACCTGTGCCCCGTGCAAATTCTGCACTCAGAAATTCACGATTGGCAACGAATAAGGACATCACATTATTGTTGACATAGACATGTCAAACATATACAAACCACTTAACGTAATCAAAGTCTACGTTCTTGATGGGACTTTCGATAACCACCATGGTGTCTATTGTTATTATTAAAGGTTCCTTGATAGATAAATGACGTCATTGAACTCTAACCTTGAAATGTTCTGAAAGACTACAATCAAATCTATGTATATCTGTAACCGATCACTAGTTTTGCTCAATCATTGTATCGTAGACATAGTTACTTGGAAGTCTTGTTATGAATTCTCAGAGGTAATTAAAGTATGTTATTAAGCAAAGAACAATTGATTGTTTTCATCTGTAGCGTCAGAAGCTACAGGGCATAATTGCTTTTCAAAAATGACTACCATTTCTACCTAAAATGTTTGAGGTAAGTACCTTTTAAGTCAAACAATTTACATATCAACCACACAACTATTACCAATGAAAATGCTTGATAAAATAGCTGGAAATATATTCCTCCACTTAATAGAATTTTAATAAAACTAGATTTTTCATTTTGATTTTACAGTGGCATAACGCCCCCAAACCTTTATCTAAAATGACATAAAACTATGTGGAATTGTGCCAAAGAGGAATTTGGTTGTGATGAAGAATTTACAGTTAGACCAACTAATTTTACTTGCAATTCTGCTTGACGGCCTGTCAATATATATTCTAAAAAAAAAAAATTACTCTAACTGTTCAGTCATAATTTTACCAGAAGACAAGTAGGATTGTTTTCTTTAATTAGTCCTCCTCTGTCTAGTCTTATCACAGAAGTCCATCTTATAAATGCTCTTGAATATGTTTGAGCACTAGTTTAATTATGGAACAAAAACTTCCTGTAGGGGTACAGTTAAATGCAATCAGCGATGTCTTTTAAAATTTTGATTGTTTCTTATTGCTGACAAGAAGATGAGATGCAACGAGCTTAAATGTATGCGTCATTATCATTATCATCGTCATCATCGTTTTCTTTTCCCATTTCCAACTTGTTGCAAGATTGAAACGTCTGTGGAAAATTTTCATTTTCTTACTCCTTCGTGACTGCTTATTCTTTCATAAATCTTGCTATTGTGAATTAGGATCACAGCCTTCACAAGTTTCATTTTGAAATTTGTTGGCTGTACACTTTTTTAACTATTGCACATGTGTATTTGTTGTTGAACTTGAACTGTTCATTTCGTTGTGGCCAAGGGTGATGCCTAACTGGATCGTTCGTGTCTTAACAACTTGACTCTTTACCTGTTGAAATTCTAAACATATTTTGTATTAAAATCTTATCTTGCCTTTAATTTCTCTGCCAGGAGGCATACAAGGATTAAACATCATTCTCCCACTGTGGCCGGTCTGCAACTGCACAATGTGCTGAATTATGTCTCCCAGCCAGCACTGTTCCGCTTCACCTTCACCTTTTCTCATCACGTTATCTTAAAGTAGCCTCACTTCCTTCGTCCTACCGATGTCCACTCGAAAACCATAGCAAAGTCATCCCGTGAGTCCTTTCCTGGTATATGGCTGCTCCAGTTCCGTCTCCACTGTCTCTCCTCCTCGCTTGTCCTTTCTTCCTCTACTATCTCTAGAATTGTCTTTCTGGAGAAGTTCTGCTGTTATCGGATCTTCGAAATCCACTTTAGACAGTTGCTCAGGGAGACTTCTAGTTTTTTTCCCTCTCCTTTTGTCGGTTTCCAAGTCTCATATCCATATAGCAGTACTGACAATATAAGGCCCTTGAAAAGGGAAGCTTTTGTCTTTGTGCTGATGTTGCCTGCTCGCCAGATGTTTGAAAGTGGCTTGAAATGTGCGCTGGCCAAAGCTACTCTCTTTTTACCTTCTTCTGTGGCCCCACCATCCTTTGCCACATTGGGTCCCAGGTATTTAAGTACCTCCACCTCTTTTACTGTGTTTTCTCTAAATTTTAGCTTTTCTTTGCTCCTGCTATTGGTTTTCATCACTTTCCACCTTTTGGTATTAAGCTTCAGTCCAACTTTAGCAGGATTCTCTTCAAGGCGTGATGTCTTTTGCTGTAAATGGTTCGTGGTGGATGATAAAAGGGCGAGATCATCGGCCAAACCGAGGTCCTCCAGCAAGGCTGTGAAGTCCTATCTGATATTTGATCCATCACATTCCTTTATGTTCTGCATGATCCAGTCGATCACTAGGAGGAAGAGGAATCCTAACATTCAACTCTATCTCACTCCGGTCGTCACTGGGAACCAGTTTGTTATTTCACTTTCGTCAATAACAGAGCACTGGAAGTCCTCATAAAGGATCTTGATTTTCTCTGCTGTATTTTGTGCTCTCTTTGCTTTTCAACTATCTATCTCCTCTTGTCCTTACTCCCGCTCCTCTTCATTCCCTGTCCTTCTTCTTGTACTCTCCCTTCATCTTGTTCTTAATCCTTTCTGAACGGATGCTATCAATTTTGCTCTTAATGCCTTTCCTCTTATCTATTAATTTCCAAGTGTTGTCGCTGATCCAAGACTTGCTTTTCCCTTTTCTTGAATTAAAGCACTTTCTCTGCTGCTTACGAACGGGCTCCTCTGCTGTTCTCACACTTGCTCAATATCTTCACTCTCAATTTTGCTCTCCTCAAGATTGTTTCTTACTGCCCCGCAGTACTTCCCCTTTTTGTTTCCTCGCCCTTCAGTCTATCTACGTTGACTTTTGCCTTGACCTTGCTTCTGTTCCTCTATGACTTAAGACAAAGCTTAATATTTGTCTTCACATTCACTGTTTCCTATAGTTTTTGACAGAACTGTTCCTTCTCAGTGTCTTTCTTCTCATTGTGCAAGGCATAGACTTGAATGATGGTCATTCTCCTGTATCTTGAGTAGAATCTCGCTGTTTTGATCCTCTTGTTGACAGGAGTTCACTCAATAGGATCTTCTTGTTGGCTAATCATGATGGAACAATCACCCTTGTCCAGTTCCTCATTTCAACTGTAGATCAATATCTGTCCTATTTCCATCTTCATCCTTTTAGCTCCTGTCCATTCTTCTTCTTCTTCTTCATGTGCCCTATTGTATGACATTGGCGACCAGTTTATGCCAATTGTTCCTGCTTTCTGTGCATCGAATGACTTCAATCGCTGACATCCCACTCCATTCTGCAATTCTTTGGAGAAATGTAACCCTTTGTCTTCCTCTTGCTCTTTTTCCTGCTATCTTGCCGGTAAGTGTTAGCTTTTCCATACCGTCTTTTCTCATGCAATGTCCAAGGAACTGTAATTGCTTTTTCTTAATTGTTTTCACCAGCTTCTTTTGTGTGTCTGCTTTAACTAAAATTTCTTCATTCGTTGTATGACTTTCCCATCATACTCTCATTATTCTCCGCAGAAACCATATCTCTGCTGCATCGATTCTCTTTTCCATTTCTTTAGAAACAGTCCATGTCTCACTTCCATATTTTAGGACCGGTAACACGTAACATTCCAGTACCCTTAGTCTTGTTGATATGGTAATTTTTGGGTTGCACAAGATTTCCTTTAGTTTTGAAAAGGTCTCTCTTGACATTGCAATTCTTCTTTTGATCTCCCTGTCGCATCTACCGTCTGATGTGATCAAGCTTCCCAAATAACTAAACCAGTTCACTTGCTTAATTTTTGTGTTATGAACCCAAATGTTACAAGATGGAATGTCCTTCTCTTTGGTTACTATCATGCACTCTGTCTTTTTTGTGTTGACATGTAAGCCCATTTTTGCACTTTCTAAGACTACCTTATCTACTAATTCTTGAAGTTGTTCTACCGATGTGGCTACCAGAACCGTGTCATCTGCATAGCGGAGGTTATTAATATTTTCCCCTCCTACAATAAGCCCTGGCATATCTTCTAATTCTCTTAATATTCTTTCACTATAGAGGTTGAATAGGTCAGGTGACAGCACACATCCTTGTCTTACTCCTTTCTTTATTTCAACATATTCGCCTACTTGATTACCGATTCTTATAGCTGCTGTTTGTTTCCAATACAGGTTTCTTATGATTCTTAAATCTTTACCGTCTATCTGGATATCCTCTAGCATTTTCAAGAGTTTCTCGTGTTTGACATTATCGAAAGCTTTGCTATAGTCTATAAAACATAAGAAAAGGTTTCGTTGCATCTCAATAGCTCTCTCTGATAACATTCTGATCATAAATATTGCATTTCGCGTACCGCTATCTTCTACAAATCCACATTGCAGTTTCGATATTTCATGTTTAGTTTTGTTTCTTGTTCGTCTCATCAATATCCTTAATAAAATTTTCACTACATGACTCATAATGCTAATTGTCCTGTGCAGCTCACATTCTGCCGTAGCTGGCCTTTTCGGCAATGCAATAAAGATGGATTTACCCAGGTCAGCAGGGATATTTCCAGTTTCGTAAATCTCGTTAAGCACTTTAGTTAGTTTAACTATGCCAAAATCACCTATGCTTTTGATTAATTCTGCAGCTAACTCATCTGTACCTACTGCTTTGTTGTTTTTCATTTTTTTAACTGCTATCTGAACTTCAGATTCCAAAATCTTTGGACCTGTCATATTGATCCTTATATTCGGCATGCCTCCTCTCTCATCATCAAACAAGTCTGAAATATACTCTGTCCACCTTTCTATCATTGCTCCTTTTTCTATTATTATACTTCCATCCTTTGCCTTTAAACATCCAGCTGCCGTACAATACTTTTTCTTAGCGATATCATTGATATTTCTAAACATTTCCTTTGGATTCATTGTTTTGTATGTCTCAATTTCTACACATTTGTTGTTTAGCCACGTTTCTTTTGCTTCCAAGCATTTTTTCTTTACCACTGTATTTATTTCATTGTATTTCTTTGTATCTTTGTCTTTGTACAATCGCCTTTCATCCATCAATTTAAGAATTTCATCTGTCATCCATTTTGGATGTTTCTTGGTTTTTCTTGGTGGATTCATCTCTTTTGCAGTTTCCACAGTTGCTTCCTTAAATACTTCCCAGCTAGATTTTTCATCTTTCTCTTCAAGGATCTCAAATCGATTACTCACTTTCATTGCATATGCTAACTTCATTTTCTTATCATCCATCAGGGCTGCGTAATCTAGAGCTTTATGTTGTGTTTGCCTTTTTACATTTTTTAACTGCATCTTTATGGTTGATACGACAGGAACATGGTCACTATTGATGTCCGCACCAGGATAAGTTTTAGCTTGTTTTACTGCATTTCTATATCTTTTCTTAATAGCAATATAATCTATTTGATTTCGTGTTTTATCACCTGGGCTTTTCCACGTATATATTCTTTTTGCTGGTTGTTGATACCATGTGTTTGTTATGAACAGATCATGTGCACAACACCATTCTATCCATCTCTCACCTCTCCCATTCCTTTCTCCCAAACCATGAGGGCCAACGACATCATCTATTCTTTCATCTCCTACCTTTGCATTAAGGTCTACCATTACTATTAATAATTCATCAGATTTACATTGCTCCATTGCTTTTTTCATCTCTTCATAAAATTTGTCAAGTTCAGATTCTTCACAGCTAGTTGTTGGTGCATATACTTGCATTATTACTATATTAAAAAGTTTCGCATTCAGTTTGATTATCATCACTCTATCCGACAAACACCAGTATCCTAATAAGCATCTTGAGGTATTTTCATCTAAGATAATTCCTACTCCTTTTTCATGTTTGCATCCACCTGAATATATTACGGTATTTTTTTCTGATTTGAATATTCCGATACCTTTCCACCTAGTCTCACTAATTCCCAGGATGTTTATTCCCAGTCTTTCCATCTCTTGCTTCACATTGTCTAATCTTCCTGCTTGGAATAATGTCCTCACATTCCATGTGCCTGCTCTTATTTGAAACGTTCTTGTATTAATTGTATATCTCGCAGTAGCTGGTTGACGGTCTAGCCTCACCTGCTCGACATGAGGGCACCTACCGGGCGAGAGATTATTACTTTCTTGTACAACCTCCTTAACGCCGTTATCTCTATTATTAACTATCGGTATAATCATGGTATTACTAGGCTAGGTACTACAGTGGTTCGCCATTGCCTGCTGTAGGGTGAACTTAGGATGATCACCATTTCCCTTCCCAGCAGTTCCTCCGCCTGTATTAACAGCCGTTGACTATTGGGTTCGTAGCTCATCCGCCTTCATCATCGAATTAACGCAGAATCCGCCGTTGGCTATCGCTCGTAACCCTGAGCAGAGACCCATACCAGGTGCTACCAGCTGGGTAACTGGACCTGGGGCTCGCAAAAGGGCAGGTGCGACCACTACCTGGGAGGGATATTCCCTCCTGCTACCCTCCTGCTACCTTGACAAAGAGAGCCTGTCCATTAGCATTCACTTATCATAAGGATGTCTGGATTTTCTTCCTTCCATCTTCCTTACAATCTGTCCTGCTGTAACTTCTCTGTACATCTTCTTCCCATTCCAGTGTCCAATGGTAAAGGCCATTTTGGGGCATTCAACAGATCTCATCAGACACTGAGATCCCCAAAGGCTTTCACCCAGCGTTCTCATGCAATTGTCATGCCATTGTTGATGATCTCTGATCCTCCCAGGTATTCTTGATGAATAATGATGTCTGTAGTTTCTTTAACTAGCTCTTTTCACCAGCAGAGGTTTGTTAATCTCCTTCCAAACAACCCGACTTGAAAGACCAGAGTTTTCTTCCTGTGTGTCCCTCCCATAGACTGGGTTGGTCGACGTGTGCAACCCCCCATCTGCCACTCAGAGGCCGCACCTTTTCGTGGAGGAGTCCCAGAGCGAAATTTTGTGTCAGAGCAGTTCCGAATAAATATTTCATGAAATAACAAATTTGAAAATTGCAAATTTGTTTTTAACTTTGAGTTTATAGAAGTGTTGGGTTTGCTGTTAATTCTTAAAACGAAAAACAAATTTTTTTCAAAAACATTTACTTGCTCTCAGTGTAACTTGGGGATAAAAGTAAAGCAGCTAGAAAATAACAAAAACATATTTTGATGATTATTCTCTTAGAAATAAGCCTGTTTTTTCAAACATAAGCAATTGCATAACTCTGTTAATGCCTCTCCACGATAATACAGTGTAGAATATCAGAATTGCTGGAATTCCTAATTTACACAGGCGTGACTATTGTAAAACTTCTCTCTAGTCCACTCATTGCAGATCAATGTGATTTTTGGGGACACTTGGGATACAAAATTGGAAGTATTGAAACCCTAAATAATTAGTCTCGTGACAGAGAATTGCCTATCACAAAAATTCAGAATTTATAAGCCGTATTTTTACTAAACTATGATAACAAATCGTGAATACCTTCAGATACAAAATCATGCATATAAATAGCCTTATCAAACGTAGCACTGTTGAACTTTAACGGACCTACCTAGAAAGAACATGTAATAAAAAGTACTCCAGTTGCAGTCCAAGGTAGATATGGAGTAACAATATCATGACATTGACGTGACTTAATAAATGATCAAGCTTTATATAGCCGTTAGGAACCACAACAGGTGAAGAATTCTTATAGACGTCGGTAAACAACCTTCTACAGGGGGTAATACTGACTATTGATGACCACTAACTACAAATAATAACAATAAATTGAAGTTAAAAAGTTTAACAAGTGCTTTGTGCCAACAACATTTCTTCATGATCCTGGACAAATATCTCTTTGCTAGGCTTGTCACTGTAATGGTTACACTTTCTTACCTTTATAGTACGTCAAATTAACAAAGCTAAAAGCAGTAGGTAGTGTTTTGGCAATTACTACAGGGCCATTTACAAGACATGTCAATAACAATTTAAGCTGGGCCAGAAAATATGAAGGCGCGCTGACCTAACTTTATTTTTCCGAAAATGTTTTAATTCCGAAAAATAACTTACATTATAATGTTCAACAGAAAATAAATATTAACCACAAAATCAAAAAGTAAGAGACGCAAGAACACAGGGGGTAGGTGGGGCGACCGCCTAATCCTTTTTCATCAGGTTGAACGAACCAAAATTTTTTTGGTCCTGTTCCCAATTCCTTTCGTTCCGCAGTTGTGTCCCAGGTAAAATATGAAGCCTCAGTTTATTGCAACACAGTACATCAAGGTTAAGAGCGAGTTTTTCTGCCAACACTCTAAGCAATCGCGTGTTTCCTCTATCCAAAAGGCATATCTTAGAGATCTGGATCTTGTTGAAATCGCAAGGACGTCACTAAGTAGGATAAATTAATTGGGACATTATTGAGAGTCAGCTACCAGACAATGGATTATTCGTAACAGAATCCATGAAATAGGGATCAAAACAAAAACTGATCTATATGTACAGAAATACTATATATTGAATTCGTAATCTTGGATACTTAGTAGTTAGTAAACAGATAATCTTTCAAATTAAAAGTACCAATTGATACTCGCTTTTGTATAGCTCCAAATTTGATGTTTTCATAGAAGACTATTCCTTTCTTGTTACCTAAATTTAATTATTCAATTTCATAATCGTTAAATTATGAGTTATAATTAGAACATCTGAAATATTTATTTATTTATTCATTTGTATATTTTATTTGGAATGTAGGATAGGCTTAACTACTTCAGAAGAAATGGTTTTGCAAATGCGTCCGATAGTGAAACACCATATTTAAAAAAATTGAAATGTTGAATAAAATTATATAGTTTGTACCATATTATTGTGTTAATTCATTTGATTTGGCCGAAGTCTGATGGAATGATAAATGTGAACCTTTTTTAATGGTTAAAAATAATACCACTAGAGGGATGAAGCAATCCTGAGACAGGTTAAGCAAGAAAGAAATCTCTTGAAGAACATCAGCGTTAGACAGGCTAGATTCTTGGGGCATGTCATGCGAAAAGGAAAGTTTGAACACTTGTCTTTGACTGGTATAATTGATGGGAAAAGAGCAAGAGGACGACAACGAAGGAAATACTTGCAGCAACTAACAGAAAAATCTAATGTCTTAATACAGGCCACGTATAACAGATCAGAATGGAGAGAATTCATTAAAGAGGCCGCCGATGGCTGGAACAGCTAAGGCAATGAAAGAAGACGACTAGGGGGATGGAACTGTGAAGATATGACAGAAAAAAAGAAAAAGAAACAAACAAGTTAAATCAAAACAAGTTTAAGGTAAGAGATAAGAGTTAACTTAAGACTTTATAGTATTGAAGTCATATGATGTGGGAAAGCACTCATATCACATTACTCATATCCCATGTATTTCCACAATCTTACAGTCCGATTAAAATAAACTATAATCAAAGAAACATTTATTACGAGAGACAACAACTGCATGAGAATGAAGAATGTAAGAGTCACACCAAAGTGAACTGGTATCCTTGAGTCAATTTCTGTATGTATGTTATCATAAGACAATAAATGTTCCTAAATGTGGATTTTAGAATCACTTTTGACTGAAATTTGATAATTTAGTCCCTAATATAAATGTACCTGTGTCACTTGCCCAAACCAATTCCAAAGTTATGGTTTGATTTAAGTAAAATAAAGTTACAAAACCAGTGAAAAGCCTGTTTGGTTTAGGTATTCTATATGAGAAATATCTGGTAGTGATGCTTGCTTTCTACATTTTTCTTCCCATTGTCAATTTACAAGAGAAGTAAATCGACAATTGAAAGTAGAATGGAATTCCCCATCAGTAGATCAAAACCTTTGTGTTGAGTTTTCAGATGATGAAATAATATCTGTCATTAAATCACTGAAAGCCGGTAAAGCCCCAGGCACAGACAACCTACACCCTGAGTTCTTTCTTCACATCCATGAGAACTGCATTCAATGGCTACGATCTTTCTTCAATGTCTGTCTGCGTACAAACAAAGTACCCAAAATATGGAAACTTGCAAAAGTGGTTGCTGTGCTTAAACCCAAGAAACCACCAAATGCTGCTAGTAGTTACAGACCAGTAAGTCTGCTTTGTGTTCCCTCTAAGCTTTACGAAAGATTACTTTACAATCGTATACAACCAATCACTGAAACGATCTTACCCAAGGAACAAGCAGGTTTCCGGCCAGGTCGATCTTCCCAGGATCAAGTTGTATTACTTACAGAGGATATTGAATATGCTTTTGACAAGAAACTTAAGGCAGGAGTTGTATTTGTTGACCTTTCTGCAGCCTATGACACTGTGTGGCACCGTGGGCTTACACTGAAACTGTTGAGAACAATACCATCCAAAGAAATGGTTCGTGTCATTATGACCATGATATCACAGCGGCGATTTCATGTACATGTGGGTGCAAAGAAATCACGCTGCCGAACCCTAACTAATGGTGTACCACAAGGTTCAGTCATTGCTCCACTTCTTTTCAACCTGTACACACATGATATACCCACAACTATCAGTAAAAAATACATATATGCTGACGATATAGCCCTTAAGACTTGTCATAAGACGTTTGATGTAATTGAAAGAACATTATCACGAGATATGGATATCATCAGCAAATACTTCAAAAATTGGAGACTCAAACTGAATATCACCAAAACTGTTTCCAGTGTGTTTCATCTTGTTAATCGAAGAGCTGATTATGAACTCAATGTCTCAATATCTGGCATGAGGTTACCTTTTGAGAAAACTCCCAAGTACCTTGGTGTCACACTAGACCGTACTCTCTCATACAAACATCATTTGATTGAAGTCTCTTCTAAAGTTACCAAGCGATGTAACCTACTAAGGCGTATTGCTGGCTGTCGGTGGGGTGCTGATTTCTCGACTTTGAAATCATCTGCTTTAGCCTTGTGTTACTCTGCTGCGGAATATTGTTCTCCTGTTTGGAGCCAAAGCCATCACTGCAATAAAGTTGATGTTGCACTTAATGAATGCTTGAGACTAGTGAGTGGTTGTATAAAATCGACTTCAACTGATGTTCTTCCTATTCTTTGTGGTATTGAGCCTGCCGACTTAAGAAGAGATAAAAATATATTGAATTTATATAATCGTGTGCTATCAGAGGAAAGGCACATTCTTGAAAAATTGGTTGAATATCCACTTACAAACAATAGGTTGAAGAGCAGAGTTCCACTTTCGAATCGCATGCACCTTTTAGCTTCCACCATAAACGATACAGCATCTGTCAAATCTTGGGCTGCTAATGTGTGGAAACAGCGATGGAGTAATACAGACAACCAGCTTTCCCAATTTATTCCTGAAACTACGGTGAAACCTCCAGGACATGACCTGAAGCGTGAACAATGGGTGCTCTTAAATCGATTACGATCTGGATATGGACGATATGCCGATTTCATGCATAGAATTGGTCTAAGGGACAATCCATTTTGTCGTTGTGGTGAAATTCAATCCCATCAACACGTATTGATTTGCCAACTGATAGGTATTCGAGGTGATATCAAAACTGTTGATGAGGACTTCCGTTTGTGGCTCAATGACAATGTCTTAGATATTTAGCATTTTTTTTGTTGATCATACGCATATATATATATATACATTTTTCTTTAAGAAAGGAACTTCACAGAAGAAAACAAATGACACATGTCAAATCTTGATGAAATTTCGAAAAGCACGGTATCATTGTACAATATCCCATTTCGGTGGTGGTAGTAGTTGGTCTGATATCCCATATGTCTTCGAAATTTCCTCTCGGGGACACGGTGGTATGGTTAAAGTTAGGCTTGTACGTACTCTTTACAAATAATTGAAAAAAAAAGGAAAAAAAGCAATCTTCTGAAGGCTTGCAAACCTTTTTGTATCCTTAAAGTACAATTAATGGACTAGAATATGAGGTTAGTTATTTCATCCTGGGAAAGGGCAGCAAACAATAATTGGCAAAGTTCTTATGGGATTATGGTATAATTTAACGTGAAAGCAATCGCTTCGCATTGTAGAAGAGATCCGACCAAGCAAATTATTACAGATGGATGCATCTGGCATAACATCGAAAGTGACGTTGACGAATCTGTTAAGTGCAAATTTATCCGAGAAGTAAGCAATGAAGTCTGTAACTTCGTTGACTCCTTTGGTTTCAAGCATTTAGTCGCCTGTAGTTTATTTCACCAAATGGTTTGAGGCAGAACTTGCTCAGATACAAACAGCTTCTATCATTGCTCCATTTCTTTTTGAAACCACATGTCAACATGAATGTGTAAAATTTCAGATCAATGACAAGGGAAGAGAGGCTGTGAATGACGTAAGCGAGGCTTTAAACAACACAACTGATAATGTAAACAGCCCATTACATCTGTATACCATCCCCAAATCCAATGGATTTTGTAAACCACATAATCAAATCATCAAGGATTTATTGATAAAGTTTGTTTGTTAATTACCCTCTAACCGTCCTGCATCATCGCATTGGTGTTATTTGTACAAAGGATTTGGAAACACACGTCAACAAAAATTTCGACTTTTTGCAATTCTAAAATCTGCACAGGCAATACAAAAATAGTCACTACTGACGTCATTAAAGCATGTCAATTCCTGATGACACAGAGCTATTCCTCAGAAACCAAAATAGCTAAATCTGAAACAAAATTTGATAAAAAACCCCGCGTTTTTAGCATTAAGGCTTGTTTCCATAGAGCTGCAATTTCTGCTGTAGAAGAAAATGCGCGTGAGCTTTTTCCGCCTGAGCCTCAAGCCATTTCCATACAGCGTATTTTTTTCTTGGCGCGTTTTCATGTAAACAAACATGGAAGCTATAAACAAGAGGTTTCTCTTGCTTCAAAAGCAAAAATTGATTTTAATATTGCTTGTATTATTCAAAGCCTTCAAAATGCTACCTAGGCGATTCGAAGAACCCCTTTGGTGGGTTGCTCTTTTTATTTCGAAATCATCTAGAATTCGCGATGTTACAGGACCAAGTGAAAGGCTTTGTATAACATTATGGTACCTATCAAGTGGCGATGCATAAGCTTCTATTGCAAGTAGTTTCAGAGTAAGTCCACCTACAGTTAGTCGTATCATCAACGAAACGTGCACGGTAATATGGAATGTGTTAAGCAATAGTAGATTTCTTGCTGTACCTGACACAGTGCTCAAGTGGAAAAAAATTGCCAAAGAATTTAAGAGTAAGTGGAAGTTACCGCATTGTATTGGTGGCATTGACGGTAAGCATGTAGTGATGGAAGCCCCATCACGTAGTGGCTCTGAGTACTTTAATTATAAAAATGCACACAGTATCGTACTTTTAGCTGCGTGCAACGCTAAGTACGAATTTACTATGGTAGATATAGGAGAACCCGGTCGACAAAGCGACGGAAGGGTGTATAAGAACAGTAACATGGGTTATGCAATTGATAATGTACGATACCAGAACTGGCAGATGAAATGGCCGAGGTATCTATCGTTTTTATTTTCTTCTGTTGATGTTTCTGTTCTGCTTCCTTTTGTTCCTTTAAGAATCTTTGATAAATTTCTTCGTTATAATTGATATCCTCGTTTTCTTCATGCTCGTCAAAACTTGTCGCGACATACCTATTCGCCGCCATTTTGTTATCTGGAAATATTATGTTTTTTGATGACCGTGCAAAAATGTTAATACAATACAAGATTACGTAATGTCTCAAATACTGAACTATCATTGGTTCTTAAACTCAGGTGGAAAAAAAATACGTTCAAAAAGTAGAACTAGTTCTACTTTTTTTAAATGAGCATAAAAAATCGCCTGTCCAGCGGTATTTTTAACGCAATGCACATGCGCAATTAAAAAGCTCTTGAGCATTTTCCGCTATAGCGGAAAATGCAGCGCTATGGAAACAAGCCTTTACGCTGTTGGCAATAATTTCAAGTTGGAAGGTTAAATTCATAGATATAACACGCCCAGACTCAGGCCTAGCTTTTTTACGCTGCAGGACATATCCCACTCATGGAGAATAAAAATGGTGGCAACGAGCTGGAGAGAAAATACTCTGTGGATCTCAAAAAGTATGAAAATATTAAGTGCTTGTATAGTGTAAAAAGACAAATCAATATTCAGAACAGAAAACAAAAGAATGCTTCTGAGGACAAAGTAATCCGTTTGATTTTGATGACTTAAAACCTTTCATTAGCCCTGTAGAATTTAGAGTATAGTTCTCACTGAATGGTGCCAATATATCTTACTTCACCAGAACAAAACTTTTAATAGAAAACGTTGAAAAAAAGTTTAGCAATATTGACCTGAAACTGCATAAATCCTTTACAGTTAAATACCAAAACGCATTAACTTTTCATGGCATAGTAAAAGGTGCCTCGGCACTAAGCCGTCGTTGCGATGGTCATTAAAAACATTTGACATGTGCTGACTGATAACAAAACCTGTAACTGACCCACGTATACATTGTAGATAATCAGTGAAGTAAATTCCCCCAAAATATCGTTTTCAACTTAGCAATGGATTGTTGTCTTAAATGCAGCAAAGAGATACATAATATAATACAAAAGCCTCTCATTTTCCTGTAATTTTGAAGGCCACACTTAAAAAATAAATAATTCATAGATATTTTTAACTCTGTTCTTATAAAACTCATATTTTCATAAACTTGGTTAACCCACCAAACACGTAAGAGTTTTTCAATCAATAATTACTAATGTTCCTTGACTTTCAAACCCAAGTCCCTTGAAGACTGTCAGGAACAATACTGTCATTAAAGGAAAATAAATGTTGCTTACTTACTTTATGTATTCGTACCGCCTGTTACATAAGGCTTCTATAACTATTTTTAAGCGATCCCTCTTCTAGAAAGCTATGACTAATATCATGGTGATCTCTAACTAACAGGCCTAACAGACATGTGACTGAAGGCGTGAACTGGAGGCGGGTAACTTAAAATGGATATTAACGGATTTTGAGAGAAAAAAGGCGTAAATCCTACTCTTTCAGCAAAATTAGGTCAAATATCTAAGACATTCATCAATGTAAAGATCATAGTAAGGTTTTGGGACACAAAATCATACATTTTTTTCAAAATCAGCCTCTTCCTGAAAAATAAAAACATGATGATATATACAGTAGTTACACAAAAAAG
>RDPX01000061.1:139300-152001 GCA_003991215.1 Morbakka virulenta | reverse complement strand
ATGAAAATGCAACAGAGAGATCAGTACAGTGGGTTAAGGGTGGTTTCCTTGCAAAAAGCACAGAGGCATTTGTGTTTGCTGCTCAAGAGCAAGCATTGAGGACAAGGTTGGCGCAGTCGAAGTGGGATGGTGGTGTTAGTCCTATGTGTCGCATCTGCGGAATTGAATCTGAGTCAGTTTGGCATGTTGCGTGTGGGTGTAAGGTACTGGCTCAGAAGGAGTACAAGAGGCGACATGATAGGATGGGATTAAGAATATATTGGGAGATGTGCGGGGAAATGGTTTGAAGAGGTGCCTGACAAAGTTAGAAACAGTGAAGATGGTAGGTTTGAAGGTTGGTGGGATAGATCAGTGGAGACAATGCAACAGGTGGAATGTAATCGTCCGGATGTTGTTGTTGTTGACCGCACTAAGAAGAGATGGCTGGTTGTAGATTTTGCTGTGCCTTCCGATGGAAATGTGACATCTAAGGAAGAAGAAAAGGTCACTAATTATTCTCCTTTGGCCCAACAAATCCGGAAGTTACATAGCGTATGTACCAGCGTTGTCCCAATGGTCGTAGGAAGCTTAGGAGTGGTGACGAAGCGGTTTAAGCGCAGTTTGAAAGAGTTGGGCATCCCTGATGTCTTGAGTGGACTCCAAGCATCTACCATCATTGGAACCACCAACATATTGAGGAAGGTGCTTAACCTCTAAAGCTACTGGCCGGTAGCCGGGGTTACGTTTTCTCGTCTGGCAGGTGAATACCATTTCCCTGTGGGGGCTGTCATGCTGGACATGAACTTTGTTATCATTATCATCACCATCATCATTATAACCGTATTATCAAAACATTAATTTGTACTACCAAACAAGACAAGATCAAATATTGCCTCAGTTACATGTATGATGTTTGTCTTTCTCCAAAGCAGTCGATGCAGTTTGCAGATAGCACTGCTACCGTGTCAGCTTTGAAAGCAGACTATCAATACTTCTGAAACTCATTTACCGATTGTGCTTCATGGGCTGGATTAATCATTGAGGGTGAAAGATGTCACGGATTTGGAACGAAAAGACACAAACCAGACAATTTACAGTATAAACCCTACACAACGATAAGCAACAAACGAATTCAACCTGTGGAAAAAGTTTCATCGTTTACTTATCTGGGTAAGGATTTTACATATGACTAACCAACAAATCAAAGACACTGTATACAGGGAAGTTGATTCGTACCTTTGCAAGTTAGATTTACTTCCACTTCACAATTTTGCTAGCGTTTTGTGCTTTCAAAAACAAAATGGAGATTTACCATTTACAACTTTATCGAAACTTGTGTTATTGTGGAGATAAATGATAAATTTAACCGATATTACCGTAAATAACTTTAAATGGCGATCAGTGGAAACATCTCTTAACTTACCAAGCAAAAAGGAAAACGTTTTCTAAACCTAAACTCAGCCAAATATATATGCCAGCAGTGCAAATTAAGTGTCAGAAGTATAAAAGAACACTGTACGAATTATCATCAACAAAAAATTTAAGATCTGACGCCACAGTGAATAAATTGACTACTTAAACAACACAACCAACCAAATAGTTAAAGTAAAGTGCACCAATCTCATGAGCGCTGACGCACTTGAAAACTCGTGGACAAATTTTATAGGTCAGAAAGAACAATCGGTCTTTATCAAGCATATTCTTACAGTGGCAACACAAAAAGAAATTCAATTATAACAAACATTACTGGTCAGGCTTGCTATAACCATTTACAACTCTCGTCGTCGTTATCTCATAATGAAACTAGCAAACAATACCAACTTGTATTAGTGAAAACTTGACAATAGAAGTTAATGTAATTTATGTGATAAACTACAAACTCAACTACACGTAATCAACACCTGTTACTCAGCTCTCGAACGCTACACCTGGAGCCATGATTTCATTTTTTTAATTCCTTTGTAACTTTTTCATTCAAAAGCTGTTTTGTATCTTCAAGTTATATGCAGAGCTGAGAGCCTTCCGAAATCTATCAGAATATATTGCAGGGGGAAATCTGGCCTAGCAAATAAAGAAACTTAGGAAATCACTCTCATCGAGCTGACATGTCTGTATAAAACCAATATCGAGTCATCACGAGAATACAAACGAAAACAATATGGTCACTTACACCCGGACCTTTGCACTCCACATATCTCCTTTATTTTCCTGAAATTACTACCATAGGGTTTGTTACACAAAACATAGCATATTTCGAAAAGTACCCTGAAGAAATAAAACTTAAATGCAAGCTAAAAGTTCTTCAGAAAGTTTCAGTTAGGTGCTCCAATTTTATCTGGTATAGGAGAAACAAAGAATGGATACACCTTGAACTCTTATCACATGGATAAGGAAACGAATACTCTAGTTGAAATATGGAGAACCTCTATTGAAATTTCAAATTGTATTTTTTTAGTTGTTGTTTTTGTTTACCACTTCCTGAGAAAACAAAACTTAAATAAAACCTACATTAGAAATGTTCTTCAGAAAGTTTCACTAAGGTGCTCCTTTTTCATCTTGTTCTTGCGCTAGCTGTTGACACTCAGAAACAATAGGCACGATTGTTTCATCTTTTTTATTACATAGTCTAGAGTCTTTTGATATATTTTATTTGTAAATTATTTTATTTACAGAATTGTTTCCCACTGTTTTCTAGTCCTCTCTGTTTCTTTTTCTAATCCTGTATGTTTTAACCAATCCCAGTTCCTATCCTTATTTATTAATTCCTTTGTAGAAGCAGCTGTTTCCCCATCCAACGGTTTATCTATCCGTCCACTCTTTTGCTGTTCTTTATTCTGTCGTTTTCAAGCTATTGTTATCTTCAATTTACAACTAAAGCACTGGCAGATCTTGAGGCGTTCTGTGTGTGAGATAGCCGGTTACAACCAGTAACCACGAGTCTCTCATCATAGTCTTTCCCTTTCAGTGTCCTAATACCTTTCGCAAAATCCTAGCTGTTGCTAATAGTATTGTTTTGTGGACTTCGGCAATTTCGATCTAAATCCCAATCTTTTTCTTGTATTTGGTGAAATTTTTTTGTCACACTCCCAAGAACCCCCAAGACAACAGGTTTAAAGCTAACTTTTTCCAGATTTATAAGTCTTTGGATTTCATTTTCACTTCTCCTGGTGTCTCCGGGGATGGCAACATCGATGAACATCGCAGTCTTGTGAAATTTATAAAAAATTACGAGGTCTGGTCGTCGTGCCTCAATGACATTGTCACACTGGATGTTCATGTCCTATAATAGTTTGTGACTTCCATTCTCCAATACTGTTTGGGGTTCATTACTATTACTGATTATTTTTATTATTATTATTATTATTATTATTATTATTTTTTTGAATATTTTAAAAGGATGTGCATACCAGTTATAAACTGCTATCAACTTTGCCCTTTATTTTTCTTTCCAAGAAGCTTTTTGCCTGATTCAATGAGACAGCAGTAAAGTTTTTCCATTCTTTTTCTATGTATGGGATGGTTCACGTGGTCTCGTCTATGCTCGTCTTAAGCGAGTTTACCACTAGGTAGGTGAATGTGAGTGGAGTGACTATTGTCTTCAAAGTAATTACCACTTCACATTCTTCTCTTCCAGTCACTGTTCAATTCCACATGCTAAAAGGCAGCAAAACAAGGAAATAAGGGGAATAATAACAAAGATATGGGATGAAAGCTTTCTTATTTCTTATTTCTGAACAAGATTGTTATGTGTATTATTGAGAAGTTGTTGATGCTAAAACAGCTTAATTTTCTCGACTCTTTTGTTCATAAAGATTCATGTTTTTAATCATCGTCTTGTCTTGAAAATTTTCCTATTTTCTCCTCCAGCAAAGTTTTGTGTTTACATCATGTGATACTTTTATGTATTTTGATTGGATAGCGAATTTGCTTGAAACGGATAAGTTGAAATAAATTCTTTTTTCCATTCTAGGAAAAGCTGATGGACTTGGGTACAACTATTTTCATGCGACTAACAATAGCCACCCATTTCCACTTGCTCTGAATCCACTTCCTGGAAGACCAACTTTCCCCCCAAATTAACCAGGACATCACACTTGGTCGTTAGCTCCAGATAATAGTGTTTCATTGTTTTATTGTCTAGGTTCTGCAAGTTAATAACTATTTTGTGTTTAGATTGTTATGAGCTTATCTTTGTTTTCATTGATGATGACTGATTCTGTCTTTTTAGCCCCAAATAGACCACCACATAACTTTTTTAAAATTCTTTATATTTAAAAGTGTAGTTCCTACGAATAAATTTCTAGTAAGTGCAAAATATACCAACCATCAGTGTGACACAGCAAAGGTGTCGCATAAAAACGTCGAGGCAAGAATTGTGATTTCAAACTTCACTATTAAAATATTTCACTACTAATTTCATGGGGATTTTTCAATTTTTTTCTAACGTGACAAAAAATTGCTTGGTTTGTTTATCTGTATCTTTATCTGTTTCATGTATTTAGATATAGCACATAACGTAGAGCTTATGTAATCAGTGATAAGTCTGGCTAGTACTATTCTGTCATTTACGGCTCTCCACGAGAAAAGAGTCCCATTGCATATTTTGCTGCATTGACTTTGGTACCAGATATTTTTCTGAAGTTGAGCTACTGGACTCATCCTCAATCATATAGCTGATTTGAAAACAGATGTGAGCAAAACAAGAAACCTTTGTACAAACGATTTCAAAGAAAGAACATTTTTGAATTCCTGTTTTAGATTATTTCAAAACAGAAGTCATTAATACTGCATGGTCCACGCTGTTGTTTGCAGTGGTAGGACGTGTGAAATTGGTTTAATCTTCACAAGTTTGATCCATCCAAAACACAAAAGAAGAAGATTGTTAGAAAGAAACCAAACCAGTGGTGATCGCAGTGATCAGAAAATTATTTGCATGAAAAATTGTCTCTTAATGTTTATACAAAACGAGTTATCGTGATCATCAGTTGAGCCTATTTCACTTGCTAGTAACAACTATGTGATTGTTAAACTTACAAATATTGGGCCAAGCCATCTTTTAAAAATTTAAATACGTTTCCACTGAGTGGACAATTTTCCAACAAAAATGAATTTCCCTAATTAGTCTGTAAACCTATTAGTGTGCCAGGTGGGCCTGTTATCAAAATTCTTTACTACACAAAATACTTTCCTGTAAAATAAATAAGTATTCAGCCAAAGAGATACATTAGGTCTTCTGCATTATTGAAGGCAAGGGCAACATTAGAAACTTGCTAGGGAGATGGAAAACAAAAGTTGTATAGTCAAGTTTTCAAAAGTTTGGTCATCAAAAAAAATGACTCAGAATAACATTTTCAAGACAACTTCTAAAGTGGAAATTAGACCAGAGGTTTCAAATTGATCAAACCCAATATAAGCAAATGACTTTAATATTATTTTCATTTCCTTAACCGTAATTTTTGCGTAAATGTTCCATTAATTAATGTCATCTACTGAATCTACATTATCAATAACAGCTGTCATCTGGTTCACTGTTATTTGACAGATTCGAGACCAATGGTACATACATTAAAGATTGCTGATTTCAAATATTCGTTAGCAGTTACATATGAAATTTTAAAATGGGATAGTTTAAATACTTCCATTATTTTGATAAACTCTAGATCAGGTGATGGCAGCACATTCATTTTCAAATCGTTGCTATTAAACAGTAGGTATGAGAAGTAGTGGAAATCGTCTTAAGTTGTTCATTAAAACCTCCATTCAAATTTTCGTTGATGCTACGTTTTCCTTAGTGCAGCTTAAAGCCCTTCATACTTTTGCATATTTTCCCACAGGAACATAGTTAACTTTGCTCATAACCAGCATGTTGTTTTCCGGTTGATCTTTTTCAAGTCTTTGTAAAACATATGCTTTCAACTCCGCCAAATGTGACAGCCTACGTTTACAAAGTCAACTCCACAAAATGTTTAAACGACAACGTCTGAAAATAACCAAAGAAATTATAAATCAAATATCGCTCAATTGGATTTCCATTTCTTAACGAAACAAGTAAATCTAGATAAATCAGAAATAGGCTAAATTTAGACATTTTTTTCCTGGTTGTGTACAGAGCAACTTTTGATACCAATGCTTAGTGACAATGAATGATAGCAACAAGAACAAGAGCCAATGATAATAATAATAATAAAAATAATAATAACCACCCGATAGCTGTCTCTGTAATAATTGTTATTATTATTGTTAGTATTATTATTATGGGAAATGTGGGAGTGCTGTAGTTACGAGTTATCATCATAGAGCAACTACCACTCAAGCAATGTGCTCTTCCTTACTTGTTGCGAGGTGCCACTTGCTGGGTTGAAGTAATAATNTTAACGAAACAAGTAAATCTAGATAGGGAACTCTAAATCAGAAATAGGCTAAATTTAGACATTTTTTTCCTGGTTGTTTACAGAGCAACTTTTGATACCAATGCTTAGTGACAATGAATGATAACAACAAGAACAAGAGCCAATGATGATAATAATAATAATAATAATAATAATAATAATAATTATTATTATTATTATTGTTGTTGTTGTTGTTAGTATTATTATTATGGGAAGTGAAGGTGAGCTGTAGTTACGAGTTGTCATCATAGAGCAACTACCACTCAAGCAATGTGCTCTTCCTTACTTGTTGCGAGGTGCCACTTGCTGGGTTGAAGTAATAATAATAGTAATAATAATATATGTTTACTATGGTCAAGAAAGAGACTGGAAGACTTATTGAAAAATAACAGAGAGAATTAATTCCAAAGAATTTCAAAAACATTCATCAATGGATACTGCGCACGTTTTAAGGAAAAAATAGGACGAATCATCTGTAAATACCTTATCCTCTTTGACTCTTGGTTTATTAATGAGGCAGAAATATCCAGTAAGCAATAACAACAACGGCAATAATAATTTTTCAAACGTCATCTAGTTCAATTCAAACATTTCACCACAATTTCTAACCATATTTTCGTAAGTGCAGGAAGGGAAAATTAAAGGAGATTACATTTATACAGAGAAAAGTGATGTCAGTGAAGTCCAATCTCGGAGTTGTCGATTAAATTTGCAATACAAACACCCGATAGCTGTCTCTGTAAATTTTTGTTGTCTCTGTAAATTATTCTTTTCTAATAAAGATTCAAATTTTCAACAGGTTTTTGAAACTGTTCATATCTTTTGGATAGAAAGAGAGATGCTATTTCAACACAAATGAGCTCGCCATCTTTTCTATAATCTTTGACATAATCAATTATAAATTTGTTACCGGTCAATTCTATATTCGTACTATTTGAGGAGTTTTGTCTTGGAACACGCAATCGGCTCAGTGATGTACATTTTAAAAGGAATCACCAATAATAAATCTGGTCGTAGTGCGCAAGTGAAAAGTGTGTCCGTGTTCCCATACCCAGGGAATGTCCTCAAACAGTTTTATGGAAGGAGAGAGAATTGATAAAATATGGCAAACAATTGAGTTCACACTGAATTATATCGGCTTTATTTTATTGTCTGGCAGCATCCGAACAAATATTAAGGATGTCGTGCTGTGCCTGTATGTCTCCATAACAAGGGACAGAATTATTTTTCCATCACCTCCCATGTTTTCACGTTCTCATTAGTAGGCAGAGATAATGCTTCCCTTAAAAAAGTGAACAGATTTTGGGGACAACAGTTTACTATCTTATTCCAGGGCTGATACATGGTGATTGACTGTTTACGCGACAAATATTTCAACTATGTTTGGATTTTTTGGTTCTAAAATTTGTCCCGATTCGAAATTTGGAGATTGTTGTTCCAAATCCAAAGACATTTGCAACGGACATTATATTGTTTTATGTACATTTTTGACATCTCTCTTATCCATTCGTTGTAGGTCTCTACGCACAGTCCAAGTATCACACGATGTATGTTATTGTCTTTTGATGATAGGAATATACGTTGTCCGTAATTTTACACTGTTGATATAAGTACGAAGGAAGGGTAAGGTTAATATCAACTTTTTAAAAGGGAGGCAAATGACTAATACTGGCTCCCTGGTGAAATTCGAACACCTTGCAATATATCGTCGAACAAGACTGTCCCAGCAATGTTCAAGTCAGGTATCTTGCAAATGTAACAAGGGAAAAGCATATTACTATACATGTAAATCTTAGTAAAGACAATTTTGTGACAATGATAAAACTATTAGTTATTAATATACTCCTCGTTAATGGCGACATAATTCAGAAAAGACTGTTTAAAATTAGACCATTTTTCATTATTCTTGTGCCCTTCCACTGTACTTTGGTCATCTTAAGCAAAACGTTTTACCATCAACAAACATCACATAATATAATGCAGATGCATAACTATGGGCATCATTGAGCTATTCAAGTAATGAACAAGTCATGCTATGAGTAGTTCTAGTGACTATTGTTACATAAAAATAGATATCCTTAACTTATCCATGCTGTGAAACGGCCTAAAGGAATGCTACTGTGTTATTGTTCAGTTGCGGTCTTGACGTACCAATGAAAATACTTTCTGAAATCTGAACCATGTAGTGGTTCTTTTAATGGCCAATGATGGAAAATTGGTACCGAGAAATTGATGTTGCTGTATTTGAGTCCGATCTTAAACGCTGCATTTGCGCAAATACCTGCAATCCATTTAAACTTTCACCGGTTAGGGAGGAAATATGTTTATGCTCCTTTTGGCGTTTTTCCAATTATCTCTTCGTCGAAACGTTACTGAAGTTCCACACAGCGCACGTGTATTTATATATCACGCCCGAACTAAAAGATTTGGAAATTTTGTCCTAAAATGTCAAATATAACGAGTTTCTTGGAACTATTGAAGACAATTTTGTGATTAAAAATGAGGGAACCTCGCAAAAATTTCAGCTGAGGTTAATTTTAATTTTCCACTTTGCTGTTCCACAGCATTGTAACACAGTCGGGAAAGGGGAAAGCGGGAGGAAAAGGATTTGGTAGCAACAGAAGCCCTGTTAGAACCGAAGAAAATAGCCTGTCATGACGTGGGAAAATAGTTCCCGAGAATAAAATGGTCAAACTCCACGGACGTCGGAAGACTGAAGAAAGCAAAGAGACAAAGGCCTTTAAAAACGCTCAAATTAATGAATTGCTTAGTGAGTAACATGAGAAAAAGATGGATTGGCAGTTTTTCAGAGACAATGAAAGGACTGAATGGGAGAAGTCTTTGAGATACCTCAGCAATGGTGACCTAATAGCGACTGGTGAAGTAGTAATATGTAGTGCCCAGGAACAGTGACTTAAAACAAACTACATCAAACATCATATTGATACAACTACTGACTCAAATGTTATATAATGAAATTGTGAGAATCTGGAATTGAAAGAATGCCTAGGTAATACCACTTGCTATTGGACCTCTAGGAATGGTCAGTAAGAAATGTGATGACTATTTAAAACAAGTGGAAATGAAATCAGGATGGCAACAATACAGAAAACAGCCTTGTTGGATACAGCACATATCTTCGACAAAGTCCTGTCCATCTAAACACCGGTGAAAGAAGTTTGAAACCTTTGATACCTTGTTGTCATCTGCTTTCAAGACAAATAACAGAGAATAAGGCCTTTACTCGAGATCAAGCGAATGAAACATTATAACAACAACAATAATGATAATAATAATAATAGTAATAGCAGTAATAATAGTAATAACAATAGAATAATAATAGTAATATAACTTTCCTGTGTATTGACATCAAACTGCATTCGTTTGTGCTGGGCGACGTGGCCTAATGAGATTGCTTTTTGCCACAACTACCTCAAGATAACCCTCGAGCAAGGTGTAGTACGTTCTTGCTCTCCCCGAGACCATGAAGAGCCGGATTGGTGTCTGGCGAGGGTAAGTCTGTCTCATGGCGAGGATGAGGTCATCGGCCTTTGTCCGGAACATCTTATGGGAAGGAAAACTCAGAAAAATAAACTTATAAACCCGCGTGAAGTCAAGACACCAGGTGGCAACTGGCGCGGAAAAGCTAGCTCCTTGGCAATAAGACTAAAATGTACCGAACAAAATTTATGATCAATAGGAAAAATGTATCCCACATCGCCTTTTGCGCGGTTACCAAGGGGTGCGTTCCTCAGGGCTAGACCAGCCTGAGCCCACCTCTTTCTCAAGGCAAAACCCGCAAGGTCAACAGAACGGGATAACTTCCACTCCTGATCCTGCGATCCAACTATCCAATACTATCAATCAAAATCAAACAAAGACTAAAGTTGGCAAGGAAAGAGTATTAAAGGGGTAATTAACTGTTTTTATAACGGAATTGAAAAGTCGGGAACAAATTGTACAGATGATACTCATAAAACATGGTGTATAAGAATTAGTAGAAGTGAGAAAATGGAAATATTTGATTCGAACAAGCCAGCCAATGTTAGAAGATATATCCTCCGTAGTAAAGAGTTAACAAATATTGTTTCAATTATTAATGAACGAGTTAAAAAAGATGTTAGAGAAGTATGATCAGATGAACAGGTAGAAAGCCAAGAGATTGAAAGAAACACAGGCAACGAAGAGATTAATGACGGAGCAATCAACGCTGATATAGAAGCTGTAGATAACACAGCCCAACCAGAACTGCATGAAATTGTCGAAGTTGAGGAGAAACTGCTTGTTATGAAAACGCATATTCTCGAGGAACTATCAGTTGTAATAGACACCAAAATATGCGATCGAGATAAAAACTTAAAATTAGACATCCACATAAATAAAAAATCATAGTCATACAAACAATCAAGCTTTAAAATAATTCTGCGATGAAATGGACCCAGACCTTACTAAATTAAACAAAGTGATTTATGCAACTGGAAGAGGTCTAAAAAAGTGTGGTATTAAATTGAGAAAAATGAAGGAAAACCGAAAACGTAGTAAAGTGAAATGACAACTTTGATTAGAAAAAGAAATTGAGAATTTTAGAAAGATAAATTTTATTGGGGCACAAGGGGCGTGGAGTGCTCAGTCCAAGCCATGGTTTGTGACTGGGGCAGACTAACCTCCGGGTGAAAGGTGAATTTAAGTAGCTTGTCTGTGACCCACTCTGCGGCCAACCCAACCTAACCTCCACGTGGTGTGCCCTGGATAGGAAATCTTGCGACTTCTGAACTAAAGAGGCTCTGGCTAGGGAGTAACAGCCTGAATTTCTGTTACCGGAGGATGAGCTCCCCGTTAGGTGCAGGGTGCAGGGCCCACCGTCGTGTGGACAAGTCCCGACGCTCACCAAATTGCTCACCCAGGAATGGGTTAAAAATCCCTCACTGCCTTGTGAGTAAGTATTGGATTACCAAAGGCTAGGCACACCGCCGATAACTGTGGGTGGCGTCTGCAAGGGCATGCGGCTGTAGAAAATCCTGCCAAATTCCAAACTTGCGGATCACAAATCAAAAATTTATACCGGATTGGTCGAGGCCCGGGTTAACAACGAACGCCAGCAACANGTGAAAAGAAGAGGAGGCAAAAAGAGGAAGGAAAAGTGCAAGAAGAAGAAGACCAGGCAGATGACCTTGAGAATAGGTACATTGAATGTGGGAACAATGAATGGAAAAGGAAGAGAAATTGTAGACCTGATGGAAAGAAGACGGATTGACATACTATACGTCCAGGAAACAAGATGGAAAGGGAGTAAGTCCAGGCAACTTGGAAATGGATACAAGCTAGTATACCATGGAACAGACAACAAAAGAAATGGTGTAGAAATTGTGCTGAAACCCTGTTATGCAGATAGTGTTTTGGGAGTGCAGAGTGATGAGCCTGAAAGTAGATATGGACGGGACACTACTGAATGTGATTTGTGCATACGGACCACAGGTGAGATGTTCACAGGAGGAGAAAGACAATTTTTGGAGGGACTTGGACACCATATTCATGGGGATACCTAGAAGAGAGAAAAGTGTGATTGGAGCTGATTTTAATGGGCATGTGAGAGAAGGGAACAGAGGAGATGAGGAGGTGATGAGACGACATGGTTTTGGAAGGAGAAATGAAGAGGGCCAAGAAATAGTAGACTTTGCCTAGAGGGTAGAGATGGCAGTGCTAAACAGTTACTTCAAGAAAAAAGAAGAACCAAAGAATCACCTATAAAAGTGGTGGAAGGAGTAGTCAAGTGGACTACCTAGGCTACAGAAGAAGGCAACTGAACGAAGTTACTGACTGCTTTGTACTTGGAGGAGAGTGTGTTGCTGCACAACATAAAGTGGTAATATGCAAGCTTAAATTTAAAACCAAGAGGAAAAGTGTCGGAGGAAGTTCAATCGTGAGTTACAAGAAGAACTACGTTCAGTTACGGATGTGCTTGAAAATTGGTCTGAACTTACTGAAAAAATCCGAGAAGCAGCCAAGTCAGTCCTGGGGGTAACATCAAGTGGCAGTAGACCAGACTAGGAAACATGGTGGTGGAATGGTGCAGTACAAGAGAGTATCCAAAGCAAGAAGGAAGCAAAGAAGGCATTTGACAGATCAGATCAGGAGGAGGATAGAATGGAATATGTGACCAGAAGACAGCAAGCAAAACTAGAGGTAGCCGAAGCGAAGGAAGAAGCGTACCACGATCTTTATGACAGACTGCACACAAAGGAAGGTGAAAAAGATTTATTCCGAATTGCGAAGCAAAGGGACAAGGCATCAAAGGACATCCAACATGTTAGAGTTATCAAGGATGCAGATGGA
>RDPX01000061.1:112653-126584 GCA_003991215.1 Morbakka virulenta | reverse complement strand
TAAATGGTGACTGCCGCAAAGAGTCAATCATTTGTAAATGTGAAGTAACCGCCCCCAACTTTCCGAAGAAGATTTACATAGGATTAACAGAAAAAGACTTTAAAACCAGATGGAATGGCCATAAGCAGTCGCTGTCAAACAGGAAGTACAAAAACAGTACATCACTGTCTTTCTGCGTATGGGTCATGAAAGATAATCACCAAACCACCCCAAAGCTGAAATAGTCAATAATTAAACACGCCAACACCTACACAACCAATGGACGCACATGTTCACTTTGTTGACAAGAAAAATTTGAAATTTTAAACTACCAGAATAAAAGCGAACTTTTAAACAAAAGAAGTGAACTGATTGCCAAATGTCGCCACATGAACAAATTTCTTCTCGCTAACTACAAATCAAGACTAACATATTTAAAGTGTTAACAACCTATTATGTCCTGTTGTTCTATTTTTACCTATTGTTGTAGTTCTGAATAGCCTGTAAAAAATATATATATATCTGCGGTTTTTGTAACGTTTTTTAACCAGTATAGCTGATGAGTGCAAGACACGAAGCTTTTAAGTTCTTTACACAAGTTCTGAGTTTTCTCTTTTACCTTGTATATTCGCTCTGAATTTCCATCGAGCACTGTAAATGGTAACAGAAGAACTCTATTATTTTCGATTGTTTGTTTAATTATATATACCGGTATATGTATATGTATTTATATTTATATATGTGTGTGGGTGTGTGGGTGTCTGTGTCTGTGTGTCTGTGTCTGTGATTTGTAACTAACAACATTTGGTAGTTATTTATTTTGGCGTATTGTAGCTATCTGACTGAAAATAATAACACAAATCAAGATCTTAACTGAAAACAAGGAAAATTCTGTAACCAATACAGAACATAGTGGAACTCCATTTAAAGGCAACAGTGCAAAATAACTACAAATTATTATCAGTGACGAATAATAATACGGTATTTAAAGTTTCTCCTCAGATCGCGAAAGATCTAAGTTTCTATAAGAGACCTATATGCCATGCCTTGGCAGGACTCTTATGCCATGTGCTATAACCTTAATGAGAAAAAAAGTCTACTCAAGATTTCAGATCGGTCTCTCTACTATGAGATTAAAAGTTCAGTTGTCGATCAAAATGAAGAAAATCCATAATGAACATGAAAAAGAGACCTGTTTCCTGCTGGTGGGGTATGAATTTCAAACTGACCAATTTTTCAAACACAAATATATTTTACTGCTTTTTCCTAAAATAATCAATACCATGAATTCTCATTAAATTTTCTGCCAAACTAACCCATATTTCTAAATATATTAACACCTTCGTGTTTCATTAAATTAAATTACAGCTGCTCTACAGTCGACGCACCAGTTTTCAAACAACTAAAATTGTTTTAGTTTTTGTGAAGATAAATGGTAAACTGCTAGAGGTACAGGACCTCGAATGTAACATTCTGACATATGTCTCTTAAAATAAAATTGCAATATATTTTTTAAACCACAATTATTAAAACTGCAAGGTTCGTTATGTGCGTCTTTTTCATAATCTAATAATAATAATAATAACAGAGAATAAGTTTCCATTCAAATCAGTCATAATATTTGACAACGAATAAAATTTTTGTGGCAGAAACACAAGAATTAAAACAAAAAGTCTTATATATTTGGACTTCATACTGACATTGCAATTCTGTACATGAGCTACCAATAAGGAGACACGGTATAGTCATTAGGAAGTTGACTTTATCTCACACTCCTCTATATGCCTTCCTTGCCGCGATATGTATCTGTAGTTCCGTTTGTAATAAAATTGAAGTAAAAAAAGAAACCAGTTGGATAAAAAATGGTTTTAGACAGACTCAAACTTTGCTTGTATGATTAGTTACTGTCAGAGTCAAGGATGGAGTAGGAAGAATGTTACTAAAATTACCTACAAGTAAGCACCGAATATTTTAATAAGGTCTTTAAAGACCTATCGGAGCAAGGCTCCTTATTGGTAACTCACGTACAGGGAAACACAAGTAACAAATAAAAAAGTGATACCCCCCCCCCAAACACACGCGCGCGCGCGCACACACACAATCACACACACTCCTCTTCCAAAAATCGAATAAGTTAGTAAGGTTCTGGGTGAGGCAAGGAGCATTTTACGTCATGATCTCAAGAGATAAAAGTTCGCCTGCCTTCTACATGAAAAATCTATGAATTCAAATATCTTGGAATTGCGAAGTACATGTTCTAATAGAAATTTAATGGCAACTAAAACACTAAAATAAATACAATCGTAACATTAAAAACAATACAGCGAAATTCGATAAATATTATCCGAAATCAAGGCTTTATAACTAATCACACACCATTTCACAATGTCTTGACGTAATTTAGACAACTAGTCGTGACTATTCCAAACATTGTGTACCACCGCTTTCACTTTCCTTTATCGTATCACTTGTCTGCATTCCAAGGTCTTCTGTGTCTTCAAATGGTTTTCTTTCTGATTTCTTAAGTTTCATCATCAGAGTTGAAGATGGAGCAAGCGCTACATGAAAATGTTTTTAAAAATATAAATAAAATGATAATGAACCAAAACTTATCATTATGCCAGATAAAACTACTGATATCATAGCTTTTGAAAACCCACTGAATGCGAATGATAGTTGAATATTCAAGTAACAATTTTTGTTCCACTTTAATCCTATACGGAAAGGCGAGAAGCATTCTTCCCCTCGCCAGTATGAGTACTCCAGGATTATAAATGTCATTTAAACTCGAGTATAAGATACAGTAACAGAATGGGCAAGGCGTGGCGAAGCTATCTTTTTTGGATTAACCATTTGGGCTACTAGGCCATAACTTCGTGACCCTGGATAACCTACACTTTGGATCGAAACTTAGAAAAAAAAGAATGTGGGGAAAATGTGACTTTTAATGTATAGCAGACTTGTGAAAGTAGGGCAATAAGAAAATTTCATTTTAAATTTAACTTCCAGTTCCTATACAGAAACACCGTTCAACGTCATTTCCTACTTTGCTCATGCAGTTGGGTAGAATGATAAAGGCTCGTGTATCATTTAATGGACAATGAACTGACGAAACTTCTGTTGACAGTGGTGTAAAGCATGGTGACATTGCAGCTTCAGCACTTTATTCCATATTCTATCCTGCTCTGCTTACTCAGCTTTCCAGAACTGTAATAATAGGTCTTCTTCTGAGGTTCAGTTCAGTTCAGAATTAGCATTTTGCAAAGAGAACTGTTTCATGCAGATGATGTTGTTTTTGTAGAGCATATAGCACTTGACATACAACACATCATGGATTGCTTTTCAGCTTTTTGTACTGCGTTTGGCCCCAGAATCCGCCTAATAAAAGCAAAACTCGTGTTTGCACCGACCCATGGCGAGCCTTATTATGAACCTAGCGTTATGGTAAATGGTACCAATCTGAGTGTACGTGCTACCTTTGTTTACTTTGGCAATACCTTGTCAAAAGATGGGCCCCTACACGCTGAGATACATCGACCTAATTAGAAACCATAAGAGGCAATTGGAAAATTGGAAAAGAGGGTCTGGACAGATTGTTGCATAACCAACAAAACAGATGTGGGTAAATACGGGACTTGAGTGATAACTACACTATTATTTCCGTCATAAATCTGGACGGTGCATCGAAGGCATCTGAAGCTGTCTGGCCATTTTCACCCGAAGTGTCTGAGACGCTTACTTAACATCAGATGGCAAAGCAAGATATTACACACTGATGTTCTTTTACATGCTGGCTTTATTAGCACAGAAACAATCATCATGCAGGCTCACGTGAGAAAGGTAGGTCATCTTGTTTGCATGAAGGATTGTAGGCCCCCAGAGCATCTGTTTTACAATGAGGAGCAAAGCACAAAACGACACACAAAGAAAACACTAGGGGTCGCACGAAAAGAAATTTGCAGGTGTTACTGCTGTACAGAGAAATGAATGGTTGGCATAGAAAGGAAGGTTGAGACGTAACCTCGGTAAGGGCTGTGAGGGCAACTAACTGACTTGGTTTTGTGAAACATGCGAACGTGTTCTTCTTTCAAAGGTTGACTATGTAAATCATGTTTAGTCCAACAAAGCTCAGGCTGTGGCTAATACTCTTCCGAAAGACCGGCCAAGAAAACAAGCGTAGAATGCAAGAAAGTGTGCAAGCTTGTTCTCGGCCTCAAAAAGCACAGGTCACTGCACAAAAACCATGTGCAGTAATTTGTCAGAGTACTCCAGTGCAAATAACGCCATTTATCTGCCACATATGCTTGAAAATTTACAAGCCTGGAGAGAGACTAGAGAGTCATCTAAAATGGCATGAAAGACCATTCAATGATAATGACAATAATTCACTAAAAGAGCAATCATCTATGATGTAGCAATGTTAAAATTTAGCAATCATCGTCAGATAAATGTTATAGAAAAAGCCAAGTCCCATTAATTGTCAAATATTTGAGATGTTTAGTCATGTATAAAATAGACCATTAACTTTTAGCAAATTTGAATTATTCTTCATCAGTAAATAATTTGAAGTTTATACTTTAAGTCAAATTTGAAAGAAACAATACGATAATAAGATCTAACAAATAACGCAGTTAACAAAATCGAAATTGGATTATAATTTATAAGTCGTAAAAATAACAAATTACGTTATGCTCAATTCGCCCAAAGGAATAACAGCTTTTATTTTTATTGTTTTTATTTTTATTGCCTGTTTTATATTAATAAAACTTACACATACTTACAGATTTCAAAATACCAGGCTGTGCACAATAAACTACGAGTCTAATGTATGTAACAATTATTATATTAGGGAGCTTTAGGGAATGTATGAGGCTTATCTGATTAGATCGCTCAAGCTAACTTTGACTTAATATTTCTAGGTAAAGAATCAGAGAGATAAGTGTTAATTTTCAAGGAACTAAAGCGAGCGAAAACCATATTAACTAAATAATTTTATTTTCGAACTTGGTTTAAACCAGCCTTATCCAAGGATAATAGTCTTAGGATAAGAGTCTGAAAATACTTGGATTTTTAGTTGTGAATATCGACGTCTTGCCAAGAACTTTCAACATGGCGGATTATTTCAAAACAGAGCAGTAAACAAACAACCTGTACTTGCTAGAGGGAGTATATTGCCATGAAATCATCCATATGAATTTACATGTATAGAGTTGGTAGGCACAATGTTGCAGTTTCAATGTATATTTTAGAACCGACTGAATTACATAAATTCTTACGACGAAAAAAAAAAAATGCTCCATAACTCTGAACACCAACAGCAAACCTCTCGACCCACTTGTCGATACCACAAAGAGGGATGGTACATCCAGCATGAAAATTTTGTCAAGAAATCAAATGTTGGAGGTACCGACATAGTTTTAATTGGAGATTCGATTGTAAGTGGATTGCTAAGATATCGGCGTGTTTGGTCGAAATACTTTGGGCCATCATCAAAAGCCAGAGCCCTTATCTATGGAATCGGAGGAGATCGAACCCAACATGTCCTTTGGAGAGTCATGAATGGGGAAATTCCAAAGGATATGCGTATTTGTGTTATCTTATGTGGGACAAATAACATCGGGAGGGACAGTCCATCCGAAATTGCAAACGGAATAATCGCTGTTGCTCAAGCCGTTCGCAAAGCAAAACCAGAATCGACGATTTTTTTAAATGGCATTCTACCTCGTGGTCCTAAAACTGGTCAAATAAGAGAAAACATTCTTACTGTAAATGACGAGATTAAAAGATGGTGCCAGGAAACGATATACAATAATTTTAATTTCTTAGAATTAGATAAAGACTGGACTATGCCAAATGGCGATCTAAACAATAATCTCTTCTTTGAAGACAATTTACACTTGGTAGAGAAGGGCAACAAAAAGCTGGCAAGTTTTATATATAGAAACATTTTAAATTTTATAGATTGTAAAAAGCAAGTAGCACATGCACCATCTCATCATTCAAACATACCACAACAACGACTGTCACTTACACATTTACCTCA
The DNA here is from genome assembly GCA_003991215.1 of Morbakka virulenta. NCBI lineage: Eukaryota > Metazoa > Cnidaria > Cubozoa > Carybdeida > Carukiidae > Morbakka > Morbakka virulenta. The sequence goes on along the minus strand of RDPX01000061.1, from coordinate 120,562 downwards.
TCCCCTCATGCAAACACAGTTAGGGAATAAATCACACATACAGCCACCAAGATACCTACAAACAAAACCACCACAGCATTCAGCCTCCTCAACAAAATCACACACACAAGCAATCATACGCACAAATTCAACTCCACAAGTAAGCAAATCTACTAAACCAATGCCCATTCCCAGAAAGCCTTATCCACATGCAGTCAAAACTGCAAATTTAACTCCACCAGAACTAACACCCACAGAACCATCCCCAACAAAGCTCATATCTACAAAGCCAGCATATACAACTACAGTCACAAAGCCATCTCTGCAAAAGATCAGATCCACAAAGCCATCTCTACATAAAATCTCACTCACAAAACCAGTTCCAAGCTCAGCCAAAAAGCCATACCCACTACATACAAAACCACTTCAGCATTCAGTCTCCTCAACAAAACCACATAAACAAGCAACCACATGCACAAATTCAACTCAACAAGTAAACATACTTACTAACCCAACACCTCCAATACCCATTCCCACAAAGCCTCCTCCATGTGCAGTCACAAATACAAATTTAACACTGCCTGAACAAACACCCGCAAAATCATCTACACCAAATCTTGTGTCCACAACACCTACATATACAACTACAACCACAAAGCCATCTCTGCAAAAAATCAAATCCACAAAGCCATGTCTACAGAAAACATCACTCATAAAACCAATCACAAGTCCAGTCAAAAAAACACAAACTTGTTCACAAAAAATACAGCACACAAATAAAAAAGCAGTTGAATCCACACACATATGCACACATCCACAAAAACATACAATAACACATGCAACATCTGTATTCACAATTTTCAAATTTTTTTTAGGTATTAAACTTTTTCAATTTATTTCACTTTTTTACCTTTTAATGAAAATTTTTAATATTGAATTAGGAAATAGGGACACAGAAATTAAATTTGGGAGGATGAGGGACTCCACTACTAGTTTTAGTTTAGCAGGGATATTTTTATATATTACTAACAACCTTTTTCCGCTGTTTATTTCTGTTAGCATTTTTAATCTTAATCACTGGTCTTCCAAAGATGTCATCTCCCAATACAAGCTAAGGCGTAGTTTACGGAGTCAGTTCCTAAAGAGAAGGCTAAGAGTACCAAATCAAAAGTACAGGTCAAGTTGCTTTGTGTTATGGCTGATGCTCTCCTTTCTTGTCATTGTCACTTACAATGACAGGAAATGTGAGAAAACCAAGCCCCTCCACAACCTTGAATGTTACCAGAACAAAGAATTGTTTACATGTGAATGCCTCTCAATAATTGAAGAGGTCAGAGCTGAATGTTTAAAAAAACACCTATCAGAGAGTGTCTTATTAAACTTGAAATGCAAAAATAACAGATCATTTTCCAATTTCCTGTTACTACTTTCAGGTGATATTCATCCCCACCCTGGCCCTTCCTATTTTCCATGTTACCTGTGCAATAAATCAGTAAGAAAAGGGCTACCCTGCACCCAATGTCATTTCTGGGTGCACAAAAGATGTGATAAAATCTCAGATGCAGTTTATGAGAAATTCTCCAAGAATCCTAAGAATGAAATGAAATATATTTGTGTATCCTGTAAATGTAAATCAAGAGAAAACCACCTGTTACAATTGCCATATGCTGACTTCTCATTTACACAATCACCCACAGAAAAGTTATATACATCATACACCAATACTAAGGAGCATTTAATGGACCAAAATATATGGGAAAACTTTAATAAAAAAGGTTTGCATTTCCTCCATCTGAATATAAATAGTCTTTCATCAAAAATAGATGAACTTCGTCAAATAGCAATTAGAACCAATGCTGCAGTTATTGGAGTCTCAGAAACTAAGCTAGATGAAACTGTACTAGATGATGAAGTAGGCATTAATGGGTATGAAATAACAAGATCTGATAGGAACAGATATGGTGGAGGAGTAGCTTGCTACACAAGAAAAGATTTGGTGTTCAATGTAAGAAAAGACTTTTCTCCAGACATTGAAAATGTATTTTTTGATATACAACTGCCCAAATCAAAACCAATTCTTGTTGGAATTCTTTACAGGCCTCCAACAGCATCTGGTTTTTTAGATAAACTAACTCTTGCAATCTCCAAAACAGCAAATTTTGATAGCCAAGAGGTCTACATCCTTGGAGATTTAAACATTAATTTGATCAATGAAAGTAAAAAAACATCTAATGGAATTAAAAGGTATAAAGAATTCTGCTCCCACCATGGATTAAAGCAATTAATTACATTACCAACACGTATCACTAATAACTCAACTTCCCTTCTTGACCATATTCTTACCAACTCCTGTCAAAAAGTCTCTCAACATGGGGTTATAGAATTGGGATTATCTGATCACCAACTGATTTATTGCACTAGAAAGACTAAGCACACCAAGATACATAAACATACCTTTATCAAGATCCGTACTTTCAAGAATTACACAAAGCAACTTTTCCTAGACAAACTAAGTGAAATCAAGTTCCCCAACTACTTAGAATTCAATAATGTTAATACAGCCTATTCACAATTTATAGAGCTTATTACAAACACTATAAATGAGCTAGCCCCTGAGAAAGAAATTCGGATAAAAAAGGACTCGCGGGAGTGGATGGACCAAGAAGTTCTTGAGGGAATTAGAACTCGTGATAGGCTTCTAACTAAATTTAGGATATCCAAAATGCACTCTGATTACACAAACTTCAAGAAAGCCCGAAACCTTGTGCAAAGTTTAATAAAAAAAAAGAAAAAGTCCTTTATCATTGAAAAACTTAATGAGAATATAGGAAAACCTAAAAAATTATGGAATTGTTTAAAATCTCTGGGACTCCCAACAGGAAAAGGATCATCTTCTAAAATTTGTCTGAGCAACAAAGGTAAGGCATGCTTTGACGATAAAACCAATGCTGAAATTTTTAGAGATTTCTTTACAAATGTAGCCCCCGATCTCACTAAAAAACTGCCATCGATGCCTCATAACCTAGACAATGTGCGAATGTACTACAGACACCTTAACCTTCCTAAACCATTCTCACTTGAACTGACCTCTTCTGAAAATGTTTTAAAGCTCTTAGAGAAGATTAACCCTAAAAAAGCAAGAGGACTAGATAATATTGATGGAAAATTTCTCAGAGATGGTGCAACTGCTTTAGCAAAGCCAATAACCCAACTATGCAATCTCTCAATCCTGCTATCCACATTTCCTGATGCCTGTAAACATGCAAAACTAACACCAATTTTTAAAAAAGGATCAAAAAGTGATCCCAAAAATTATAGGCCTATTTCTCTGCTTCCACAGCTCTCTAAAATTGTTGAAAAGATTATTCATGGCCAAGTACAAAAGTACCTTGATGATAACAATATATTATATAAATACCAATCTGGCTTTCGTCCATACCACTCAACAGACACTTGCTTATCCTATCTGAGTGATAGGATTCAACAGGGATTTGAAAATGATATGCTTACAGGCATGGTTCTGATTGACCTCCAAAAAGCATTTGACACCATTGACCATAAAATCTTACTGGATAAAATGGCATGCCTTGGCTTTAGTGGCTCTACAATTTTGTGGTTTAAATCTTACCTTCAGGACCGATTATTCACAGTCAACATTGGGAAGGAATTTTCAAACCCCAGTAATGTTATATATGGGGTACCTCAAGGGTCAATTCTTGGTCCACTACTATTCCTACTATATGTAAATGACATGGCTCAGGCTATTGACTGCGAACTACTTCTTTATGCAGATGACTCCTGCTTAATTGTCAGACACCACAATATTGACCACATAGAGTCAAACTTAAATAAAAACTTGGAATCACTGTGCAATTGGTTTGTGGAAAACAAATTAAATATTCATTTTGGTGAGGATAAAACCAAATCCATTCTTTTCAGACGAAAAAAATCCAAAAATATTAAAAGTCTTAGCATTAGGAGGGGTGATATAGAAATTAAACAACACTCAGAAGTCACATACCTTGGATGTGTTCTAGATGAAAATCTTTCTGGGGAATCAATGGGAACTAAAATACTTGGAAAAATAAATAATAGACTGAAATTTCTGTATAGAAAACAAAGCTTTCTAGATAACTTCCTTCGCAGATTGCTCCTCAATGCCCTCATTCAGCCACTTTTTGATTATGCATGCTCCTCATGGTACCCCATGTTGAATAAGAGACTGATAAAAAAAATGCAGTCTGCACAAAACAAATGCATTCGCTTTTATCTGAATTTAAAAAACACAGCCCATGTTGGTGCTACTGAATTTAAAGAGATAAATTGGCTCCCCACAAAGCACAGAGTAAATCAAAATATTAGTGTAAAGATATTGAAATTTTTTAAAGGAACTGCTCCAGTTTATTATGATAAAATATTCCACCCAGTCAACCAGAGTTGTGTTACACGAAGGTCAAAGTTTAAATTACATATCCCATCTCATAAAAGCAACACAGGCCAAAAATGCCTATCTTACCTAGGGCCAAAAATATGGAATAACCTATCATCTGAATTAAAATCTACTAACAATGTCAACACTTTTAAACACCAGACCAAAGAATACTATTTTCAAAATATACAGAAAGAAGAAGACAGTATATATATCTACTACTGACAACTCATGTTTTCACTCTCATAAAGAGCCAGGTATTCTAAAAGGACATCTCATTTTAAAACACATTTATATTTTAAAATTTTATCTCCCTTTTTTTTTCAATTAAAAAATCACCTCTTAAGGGACCATTATGGAAATAAGGTCGGTTTGACCTTTTAATGTTATCCCTGCCACTTCAATTAGGGGTGACCTGTAATTATTTTTATTTTAACTTAAATTATAATATTTTTATGCAACATTCTTTTTAGTATTAATTTATACAAAAGTTTGTAAATTAACTTTAAATTGTAATTTATTGACTTTCTAGGCCTTTCTTTTTTTAAAAAAAACATTTGTAAACATTTTTCATTTTATGTTTGTGGCAAAATAAAAACTTACTTACTTACTTACTAGGCTAATTCTTAGCAAAGCCTAATGCTATTTTAGTGAAAAGATGAAGATACTATTGGTTCTTTTTCTTCAAATTTCTATCTTGTTTAACCGACATTCTTTCTTTTCGGTACTTGAAGGAGGCATATATGTATAATGGCTGTATTATACTCATAAACTAAAACTGGTACTATCGAGACGAGCATTAATAAAGGAAAATAGTAAAATGATAAAAATAGTGCTTTTTCCGCGAAATCAAAGTTATTCCAAGCGCGAATCGGAGGTCATATATATATATATATATATTCCTGGCTTATAACAAGTAATTTTACATTTGTAAAGCCTTTTGACCATAATTTTACAGTAAAATCACTACTCTCTGCTTTCAATAAAGGAAGGTCACAACTATAGTTGATAAGCACGCCCTTAAAAACTCGTGCAGTAAATTAATCGGTCAGCTGTGTAATGACTGTTGCCATAAAACCAACAGCGTTTAGTCTCGTTTCTACGCTCTTAATACTAGATGATATTATCAAACGGAGCGTAGCTCAGGAAGCTCATCACAAGTCAATCATTAAGTAATCCAGGATATTTTGAAAATGGTACATCTCTGCAAGGTAAGGGCTTAGTGTAGGAACAAGCTGTGAAAGTGGGATTCGCGGAAGCATGAAACAGCTGCAGGTCATTAAAACTACACAGTACCCAAACAAACATGGTCACAACGGCTAGATCCAGTGAAACAACAATAAAAATAAAAGAGATTTTTCCCCCAGGAACAGGAATAAGTAGTCTAATGATATGAGAGCAGGAACACTGGAAAGCTATGACTGATAAAAAGTGACAGAGCAAAACTCATTATTTTATCGTACTATTTGAAGCTTACGATCGGGGAGGAGTTGAATGTAATTAATAAAAATCGGGAAGATTTTAAGCACTGGTTTTTACTTCATTTCCTATTCCATTTTAACAATAGATCTGCTTCTTGTGCTAGTTTTGAACATCCATAAAAGTACTACTATTTTTCTCAAACTTTAACCATGCTTTTCATATTTCCTCAACCAATTCTGAACTATTAATATCGACTTTCCTGATCTTTCAATTACATGAGTGACCATTCTTAATTAGCTTAGCTTATTTGGCTTTGAAAGTGTGAATACAAAAAATGACTACAGGGCCAAATGTGACGGCCTGAGAATAAGATAAGAACCATCTTAAGGTGGCCTCCTTTTCATATTGCAAAGAGATGAAAATAAACTTGGTAACTTTTTTGTGTAGGTGAAAGTCATTATAACCTTCTTCATTTTATTTGTCTTCCACTTGTTCATGTCCGTAGTAGACAAAGCAATGGCATTTTTCCTTCTTCTCATTCCTATTTCCAAACAACATTATTCTACAACGGCAACTCACTGAATATGTTAGCATTACAAAATAAATAATACTTCAGTATTATGTCTCTTAGACTATATATCCCTTAGATGTAAGGAACGCTAAAAGTTTTTGAATATAGCAACCACGTTTCGGAAACAAAACAGAAAGAAATGAGGTTCAGAAGCGACCAAGAATAAATATCTTATTGACTTTGAAATATAGGGATAGCCCATTGCCGCTTATTAACTTAATTCTTTTGAACAAAAAACACTAATACAAAAATCTGCGGGCAGAAGAACAAAAGCTTAGCTCAAATTCTGTTTTTAAGTACTATACAATAAAAGAATAAACTCCCTGTCTTCAAATATACCCGCTTCTTAAAACATTATTTTTTCTAAATCCCCATAGTTAAAAAGCTTTGTAAAATACAAGAAATGCGACTGATATCAGATAAGCTGCTTAATTGAAATGAAATATTGGCAACAGTGTGGGTTCCTAAAAGAAATACATCCCCAGAAACAGCGGGAAAAAGTTAAAAAGCGCTATAGCATCAGTTGTATTACGGCCCTTTTACCAGTAAGGAACAAGGTACAACGTTTTAATATGCTGTATTTTTATGAAATTCATGATGAATTACGATGATATTTCGTTACGACGAGAGAAAACAAAAGCCATTGGAATTGGACACCACAGTACCAAGATAGATTCTCACTATCTAATATAATTTTGTGGTAATCCTTATATTTTCTTCTGATACTACTTCTCTCCTAGCTATTGGCTAGATTTTCTTGGTGTGTAAGGTCTTCGTTACATTATTAACATATTTCAACATTTATCTATCTATTTATCTATCTGTCTGTCTGTCTCTCTCATCCCAGACGGATAGAGGGAACCGACTGGGATCAACAGTGCGGATTGGTTGTGTGCCCTAGATGGTATATAAGCAGAGATATCTTCTTTATCATTTTTTTTCGCAGATATATTTAACTTTTCTCCTCGGATGCCCTACCGCGGTGTATCGTAGCTATCATCTCGAAGCCTACAGTTGGATGCATACCTGCCTAGTGGGCTTAGATTTCACTTCGGATGCTCTGCCTCGATATCAAACGTTACTGTTTTGTGTTTTGAGCCATCGTTTTGAGAGTGTTAGCAGGTCAGTCCGCTCCTGCAGAACCCCCATCAGAGGTATTGCGCCATAGCATGTTTAGTTAAGAGACAACAATTTGGGGGTGGAGGGGGTGGAGGGAAGCCCGCGTGTAGGGGGCTATGGATAAACTGCTAGTATATATACCAATAATACGTAATCACAAAAAACCCTCTTATTCTGCTTGGCGTGTTTATAATTGATAGTTAAAAACATTGTCTTAAAAACATTTTGTACTTTTTCATTCTGATACAAATAGATTCTACTTTTTTTCTAAGTACGAGTTGCACAATTGCACAAGCAAATGCGCAACAAAAACAGAATCATAATTCTAACAACAGCCAAGACGATTTTAAAAATATATCTCAACATAGGCAACTGGTTTATTTGGAGCG
>RDPX01000061.1:48788-61787 GCA_003991215.1 Morbakka virulenta | reverse complement strand
TCAAATCCTGCTAACAAAAATACTGTTCTTGCTTCTTCATGAGACCAGATAAGACCACTGAATTTAGAATTAGCTAAACAAAGACAAGTATTGAATACAATAAAATCTATTGTGCTGGTGATATAAATGTTCTCAAGTTTTTTTAATCATTTCAAAGCTGCAGGTGTATCCTGGTTATAGTAATTAATTCAATAAATTTCCTAGAATCTTAGTGAGAAATCTTCAAAACATATTTCATCTATTGTTGACAAAACTATATATACATCTGAGTATAATAAAAAATAATTAAATATTTACTCAAAAGCCAACTTGATCCAGTTTTCCCTCTGGAATTACCTTCAATCTTTAATGATATTGAAATGTACCACACTGAGTTCAAGGACAAAATGGAGATGGAAGACACTAGAAAAGTTTGACAAACTCTATCAATGAGGATTTGAAACATTGTTGTTCTGTTATAGAAATAATTTTTCCTTTAAACTTGATTTTATTGCTATTCTTAGTTTTCATAGTGAACCAATCGCAATAACAATCAATTTTCAGAAAGAAAGTCAAAACATATTTCAATTAAAAACTACACTAGTTAATATGAATTATTTGGTTGATTTTTGGCATAACAGCCATTTATATCTATTTTCAAAATTTCAGAACTTATCTCCAGCTTCACACTTACTTTAATAAGCCTGGAAATGTAAAAATTAATTTTGCAAAAAAGTAATACAATAAATTAGATTCAAAATAATATTTTATCATTATTTCCACTTACAAATCTTTATCTTTCTGTATTTTGGTGTTTCGGGGTTTTCGACAATATTCTTTACATAAATGCTCATCAGCTGCATGCAAGCTTTTACATTATGAGCTTCTTTGGCTCCAGAAACCATGCTTTGCTATGACAAACACACAAGTAAAACATCTATATACCATGTAAAATTATTTAACATTTACATAAAACAATAGCCAAATTAAAGCAGACCATCATAAAATTATACAAGAACCATTTGAAGATATAAAATTAGTATTATCTGTCATTGAAACTAAATGTATAGTATTTGCTGTGTTTCATTTCAAACCACCTTCTCCTTTGTGTCAACATAACCCCAACATATTTGAGCTTATTCAATCTCAAATGTATTTTACAGGCTGACCAAAATTCACTATCACAATTTTTTTGGGTTTTCATGTCATTTTCCCCCAGTAGTTGAGGCTCAGACAGAGCCCTTCAGAGGGACTTTGTTTTGGCAGTCAGGAAATTCTTGGTCAGATGTTCTTTCTGGTGCCGACCAATGGCTTTTTTTTGGTCAAGTTTCAAATTCTCCTCACCTGCTCTGGGAACCAGGAACCTCTTGGTTACTATGCAACTGCTCCTCAAAATACAATACAATATATACAATATATATATACTATATATAAAATTATATTATTAGTAAATTATTTTATATATTATAAATACAATGTATTACATAAAACATCTAGTTTTTCAGATGCTAAAATATATTTTGCCTATATTTCTACTTCTTTTCTTGAGTTGAAATTACACTATTATCATAATCACATGAAATTAATTGTAATTTTATGCAACAAGATATTCTCTTTTGAAATCAAGCCAAAAGGCAGCAACCAATAAAAATGGAAATAAAGCATTTAATAATTAACTATTTTTTGCTAGCTGCCTGTTGTTGGTAGAGGGAACAATGCAAACATGTCCTGGTTCTAAAATATCTTCTTATAATCAAAAAGTTTAATAAGATACACACAGAAGAACATGACTTGAAATAAAGCATTATCTGCACCCAATAAGTATTTTCCCTCACTAATACCCTTAATGTTAACAAATAATGTGGTTGCCCACCAAGAAACACCATCAACCAAGCAAGTAAAGGGATCTCTAAAATATTAATCTCGTGATTTACAATTATATTTTGTATGTTATGAAAAAACTTTCAGAATCTCAGAATTTCCACTGCCAACTCTATTGCAATTGTCAACTCATATTTTGAGAAATTTGTATCAATTTACAATGTTTGTGCCAGAGATAAATAGTCATGAGTCACTCACTATCTTAAAAGATACTATTTAGATTTCTTATATGCTTCTTATATGTATTATCTGTCAATTATAAACAAATAGCCTTTTCTGTTGAGAATATTCATGTTGCCCATTTAGTGTAAAATTTTACTTGGAAATTCCAGGGCATTTATTTTAAGTGTTACTGGATGGGCCACCAAGAATTTACAGCCAACAAGTAAATTGTACAATTCTTACTTTTTCATAGACAGAATTAAGCCAATATGCGATAGAGGAATATTACAACAAATTAATACCTATTTGATAATCTAAAAGTTTCCAAAAATTCGATTTTATTTAAACCACTGTAACACAAATCAGCTAAAACTGACCCTTAAACATGAAGCCATCAGTTAAAACTATAAAATCTTGCTTAAAACCCTGTGTACAAGATAATTTGTCATAAAAATACAACCAACTAGACTTCAAATATTAGTCGTTTCGTGTCTTAACAATTGTAATAACTGTTAAATATAAATATTAAACCTTAATGAAAATTAACCCTTCGCTGGAAGTAACCAATATTTTCGAGTTGTTTCTCGGGGTTTTTTCCTTGCACGTGTTGATAACGGAAGTATCTGTGTGAATTTGTGAGTGGCGTTGTCCACCTGATGTTTGCAGGTTCCGACTTGTTCCTGGATGGCTGGTATTCTGGCCAGTTTTGGTGCACATTTTCTTGTTTTCACCTATCTTTGTATCTCAAAATGTGCTCCTCCCCTTTTCCACTTCTTACTTTTCTTATGAAAATGCTTCTTTACGCTACAACTTGCTAGGAACTTGGTTTTCATAAATAAACAAATCTCCTATCACAAATAAACATATTGTAAACAAACTAAAAGTTTTAACATTCAATGTCATTTTTTTAAAAATTATATTCGTTGAATTTCCTACGTTATGTATATTTACAAGCACATTGTAGCACAAGTAAGTGTTGAACAAAGAGGGATAACAACATAGGGCTTTGATTCGAAATGCGGCATTTACGTTAATTCATTTCACTGAATAACTATTCACATTTTAAAATTTTTGCGAGCAGCACTGATAGTCGGTAAGGGATGAATCCCAATATAAACAAATATCGCTATAAAATATGTCACAATTGTCGAACTGAACTCTGTAACTGTGTTTACTCACCAAAGCGGCTTCCATGATATCCAAAAAAATTAAACTTCCTCTGTAAAGTTGAATTTATAAAAACATTGTCGATTAATCAAACAAAAATCATAAAAATGGCTTGGTCAAATAAGCAATCATATTCATTGCCACAACTTTGGTCTCGACATTCTCGCCTTTTTGCACAATCAGAATTCATGTTGTCCTAACCTCTCTGTCAAAACGACTGTGCGAACGAGGATAAGGGGAACAAAATCATCAGCAACAGCAAAACCATCCCAAGGGACTTTGATGAAATTTCTGAGAATCTGCTTGACCATGGCTTCCAGATAAATAGCACTCGTTACCCTAACGACATAATCTTCCTCGCCACATCTAAGAAAGGCATCCAGAACGTGACTCGCATTGCAACAGCCTCCGGTAAACGCCGAGGTCTCAACATCAACTGCATAAAGACAAAGGTGATGTTTGTCTCAAAGCAAAAACCAAAATTCGAACTTAAGATCGGTGACGAAACCAAAGAACAAGTCTTGGTCTTTAACTATCTCGGATCGTTTATCACAGCCAGTAGCGATGCTAAATGAGAGATAAAGCGAAAAATATGCATGACCAAAGATGCGTTCAACAACATGAGAGCCATCTTCACCGACCGAAAACTCTCCTTGGCGATCAAATCCGTTCTCTCCAAAAGTTTGATTGGTCATTCCTCTTGTACGGAACAGAAGCGTGGACACCCAATACAGAAAAACGGAGGAACATGACTCAAAACGATCCAGTGCGTCAATTGAAATTTCTTGGGCATTACATCCAAAACTGGAATCTAGAGGACCTTTGCCTCAGCGACATTGACGGAAAGCGCACTCGTGGTAGACCGATAAAAACTCATCTGCAAAACTTTCAATTTCGTTTCAAATCCAGCAGAGAGTCATAGGATGCCATTTGAGACCGAGAGCGATGGTGGCACATCCCAATACAACAGTGGTTCGCCTAAGATTATTTCAAGTTGGCACCGTGGATGAAGGGACAAACAACAGATGCGGCTGGTCATTCATTTACCGTCAAGCCGTGAAAATTGGCTGCAACTTGTGCACTGACCTGCTCGCTACTGGTAAACTCTTTGCATTAAATTACAGATGTTGCTTTCATAGGAGGACCTGTTGGAAAATAAAATGCCAATACAAAGCTAGGAAAAGAGACATGAAAAACAACAAAAGTAAACTAAACATCATAATGTAAAGCATATACGATTTGCTCCTTTTGACATATTTGAAAATGGGTATTCTGATGTGTTGTAATAAGACGGGCATCAGGTAACTTTCTGGATCTGGAATGGTTACCTGGACTCATGTTCTAACTTAAGTTATGAACAAATAGATGGACAATTTTCCTCGGCCCTCTTCTATTTATTCAGGTGCTACTCTAGGCCCCATTTTTGGACCTGCACCACTTCATCTTACGATAAATGAACTTACCTATACTATTAAAAGTAGCATTGCTATCTTCGAAGATTATACCACTTTTTACTCATGACTTGAGAATCAACCGTCTTATCTCAGAAATGCAAAGTTGCACGTTTCCTTCAGCATGATATCGAGTCTATTATTGATTTGGATTTTTCAGTGGGTTCTCACTTTCGACACTACTAAAACTAAATTTCTCAATATCAAATGGCAGAGATTTGTCAAATCGTTTTCTGTTTCTTTAACTAGTCCCTCTATTTTATATATGAGAAATCGCTGATAAAACTTGAAGTGCCATGAAAAGTGATTTTTACAGGCCGTAAAGAAAAAACTGTCCTACAAACATTTAAACCATTTTGAAATCATCGAATTCTATCAATCATCTTCTCGTATTAGAAGCGTTATATGTTAAAGACAAAAGAGCAACACTGAATACAAAGGACGAGTTCAAAAGCCACACATTAATGGTTGCAATTTATATTGATTACTTTAATGACTTGTTTTTGCAGCTTTCTTTTGTTCCAATATTCTCTTTTATGAGCAAAAGATTGATGAAATTTTATCTTGTTTACGGAGTGTTAAGAGAGAATAGATGTATATATGTTAGTTGTAACATTTTATGCTGTTTTTAAGCTGTTTTTATATTCTTTTAGATCTGATGATAAGAAAACCCTTCTCGAAATGTATTTTCATTGAAGTGATAAACGCTTTGTTGGTTTTGATTTACTTGAACAAAAAAATTATTAGCCACATAAACCCAAAACAATTATTTAACCAATGAGATAAATTAATTTCCAAGTGCCTGTCTGAGAATCCATATACCTTGATGAATTACAATAGATTGGTCCCCTGAGTGTTATGGAAAGCAAGATTAGCAAGATATAGACTTTTTGTTACGTTTGTTACGTATCATTCCAGTATGTTCCTGGTGATCGTAACTGACCTAAAACTATTAGTTGCACAAATAATGTAGTTGTCTTTTCAAGTTTACCTAATATATATATATATATATATGTGTGTGTGTGTGTGTGTGTGTGTGTCTGTGTTTNCTTTTAGATCTGATGATAAGAAAACCCTTCTCGAAATGTATTTTCATTGAAGTGATAAACGCTTTGTTAGTTTTGATTTACTTGAACAAAAAAATTATTAGCTACATAAACCCAAAACAATTATTGAACCAATGAGATAAATTAATTTCCAAGTGCCTGTCTGAGAATCCATATACCTTGATGAATTACAATAGATTGGTCCCCTGAGTGTTATGGAAAGCAAGATTAGCAAGATATAGAACTTTTTGTTACGTTTGTTACGTATCATTCCAGTATGTTCCTGGTGATCGTAACTGACCTGAAACTATTAGTTGCACAAATAATGTAGTTTTCTTTTCAAGTTTACCTAACAATATATATATATATATATATATCTGTGTGTGTGTGTGTCTGTTTCGAGGTAAATAACCATTTTATCATCCGACGTCCTGGTAGGAAGGTCGGGATACTTAATTGCGTAAATTTTGGTTTTTTTATGAATTGTTATTTTCATACACCTATTCACAAAGGGAATAAACAGTTTTATGACAGCTTTTAAATGACGACGACACCAAACATTTTTTGTCTTTGTCAAAATTTGTCCTTATTTCCCAACCCCCCTGGCTCTTGGAATCATAAATGGCCTTTAATAAAGCTGACCTCAATGTCGATATTGTGAATAGAGGATTAAAACAATTAACAACCTTCTACTTGACTGTACAATCTTGGCATCGAACGAATATAAAGGCAGATATGACAAAATGAGTCAATACTTCCACTGGAAGATATGCAACTACTTTGGTGCAAATTATGGTGACAATTAGTACAAACTGTCGTTACTCCAGAACATTTCAACAAGTTCGGACATGTTCAATTCAATTTGGTGTGACGCCATTTCTCCCCTTGACTTTCGTGACAATACTCATCTTAGTCCTTTGTTTATGGACACTCAAAATGCGTGACTTCGCGTGTATGGTACATTTCACTTCACCTTACATGGCAATCTTTATTTCTAGATTTTTCTAGTACGTACTTGTATTCATGCTAGAAATTCTATTATAAATAGGGGTAAATCGAGAATGGAGGGAGAGAAGAGAATGGAGTAAAGGTTTAGAGAAGTCGAAACTTGTAACATTTAATTGTGAATTTAACAACATTAGAGCTTACCTTACCGAAGAGAACTTCATCTTGTTTTACTGAATTTCAACTTATGATTTTTCTTGTTTGAGGAAATATTACAGACACAAACATTATCCACAGTCGCTTACCAAAAGCAATAATACAATTATTTTTCGAGGTCACTTTAAACACGGACAGAACCATCAACAGAAACCGTCCTGATATTGTTGTTAAAGATCATAAAAACAGCTGTATTTCAATTGATACGACTGTACAACCTAATAGCGATTAGCCTCTCTGTGATTTTGAAAACTTTAGCAAGTACGAAGACTGCATAGAAAGTAGAAAAATGTCCTAATTAAAAGTAACATTAGTGCAAATAATTAAAATTGAAATGCAATTTAAAGTTCAATATTTACAGAACCAAGTCTACAAACTGCAATTACAAGACTACCTTTGGAAAAAGAGTAGATAAAAGAAAGAAAACCCTCCATTAGAGCATGTCATGAAAAATGACTCGTCAAGAGATTGTAACCAACAGCAAGATAACGAAACAATCCCAACAGCAGTAATGATGAATCCATTATTATATGAATTCTAACGATACTTCAGTAACGTTTTCATCGTATTTTATCGATATAAAAATAATCGTACTTTTCCAATATACTTACATTGAAAATAATCTTTTCAATGATGCTAAGAAATTGTAACAGACTCCTAGCTAACTTTCGTTATATTTCTTTGTAAAACAACACAGGTTCTCCATCAATCCTTTTATCAAACAATACTGAAAAACCTTCAGTCTATAATCGCGAGCCTAGTATTTTATTTATTATATTTTACTACTGAGCAAAGAAGTGTCTATAAAAAAAACTCTGAACTTCAGTTAATACATGGATAAGTGCCCATTAGGTCTACATTCAACTCAGTTTCAGAATTGACCAACTTATTGTTGTATTACACAACAGAGCACGCGTACGGGGCACGCATTATGGACTAGTCTATTATTATGAAAATTGTCTATAACGAAAAGATAAATCGTCCAAGAACAAGAACAAGAAAAAAACAAAGATATAGAAGCGCAGCAATATTTTCTCGCGCTTAAAAAGCATGCATCTGTTAGATTGGACGCCACCATATATCTATTGCAGCATTTGTTCAATAACACTTCGTCTCTAAATTAAAAGTAACAAAAGTCCAATACTCAACGAGTTTATTATTTCAATCAACGGGCTTTTATGTCTAAAATCAAATAAAGTTATTTACATTGTAAGTAACAAAATATTTTCCATTAAATTACAAAAAAAACAGTAAGTCCTCAACGTAAATGACTCTAAAATGAATATAAACGAGTTTGCTATGAGCACCAATAAACATATATATATATAAGGGCAAATATACATTATATATACATTACAAATATAAATAAAATGGCCTCAAATAAAAGTTCAAGTCTTCTTATATTCACAAACTGTAAGCTACACATTTTTCAGATATAATGAATGTGCCTAACCCTTGTGTGTAAACATCTGATGTGAAATCATAAAAAATTTTAACTTGGCAAGTTCAACCAGTCTTTTTTCTTACCCTGTACCGAATTAAAACTACTAAAGAAGACAAATATCAGTCAATATAGCTGTCGGGGAAAATGAAAATTGTGTAAATTACTTTGAAAAAACAAAAAATTTTATTTTAACTTGGTCCAGTCTTCTTATCAAAACTTCATATTCAAAAAAGGTAGAAATTGTTCTAACATGTTCTAAAATGGTCAGAAACTGTGATATATTTAGGTTAATGTCTAGGTTAGTCCCCATTCAGATGGCTGCTGCAATATTCCAGTGAAACAAAAGATTCTTGGTACTACTCGAATTCTGATAGGGGTTACTTCGAATAAATTTTGCAAAATACACGCTATCATGCAAGAACAAGGAATTAAACTTCTTGATAAAACGACTTGACAATTTTACAAAATATGGCAAGAGACACCATTGCCCATGCGCACAATATTTGAACTTCATGTTTCAAACCGTACCTATCACTTAAAGTTCGACTCAATGAGCCAGGTCAAAATTTATCAGTAACAATTTCATTAACATTGCTCTGGTTCTTCTCTTGCTATACTTGTTCTAACTTGCTTTCGTAGAATAGAACGTAGTACGTGTACAAAGGGGGGAATGAAACTTATTCGTACGTTTTCCCTGCAAATAAAAAAATGATAAAAAACCTCTAAAAATCTTTTCTCTCAATATAAACTCCATCCTTTGTCTGGCGAATTTCTTATTAAACTGATTAATTGAAAAAATATGCCGCACTGAAAATAAACTGTTTCATGTTGACAAAATTTGCAATTGCCAATTTATCTTATTAGACGTGTTAAGTCAGTGTTTCAAATTCACTAGCCACTTATTAGATAAACAATTCTTACTGTGTTAATAGTTATCATTCGACTATTATATATTACATATTATATATTATATCTCATCATATAGTATATGGTGACATTTTTCTCGTCCTATGGCCATTATCTAAACTTCCAAATGCATTCCAGAGGGTAAAGTACACAGTAAATACTAAATATTCAAGGGTATCTATAGCTCAGTCTAAATTTCATGTGCTACTGTACTAATATAACTACTGTCATTACTCAAATAAGCGCCATGTGCAATTATTTATTTCTCTAGTCAAATGGTGGATCCAATTAGACAGTAGGTCCTTCAATGGTATTTAAGGTTTTAGCTTCTTTTCAAATTTTACTGCTTAAAAAGCCAATCCAAAAAAATCACATTTTATGTAAAGTTATTGGGGAAAGGGTGCTCAAAAACACCATATTCGCCCATGCCGAATTTCAAATCATATTATGGAAGAAGCTACAGACTTAACCAAAAAATGAAACCAATCAGAAATAAAAGACCCTTGTGTCGAAACTGGAGTCCTGTTATTGTAAAGGTTGGGGTCTTTTTGTTTGATTTTCTCTGGCTAAGAACCATACCAGAATTAAGGCAATAAGGGTATGGAACTGTAAAGAAAAAACTAAAAGACAGAAAAAAGGTTAAGGCAAAAGACAGGAGTTGACCTTTGACTTGAATACTTTCAAATTAATGAAGAAACCCACGCAAAAGCCAAAGAATTTAACAATCTAGCTGTCTGAGGAACGAAAAACATACATAGAAACATACAAAGAGAGATTTATTACAGCAAGGAGAAACAACTGTAAAGGATGAAGAGGTTGACAACAACAAGTAACATGCGATGCAACAAACTGAACTAGTAACATTGGTGAACATTTATGAAAACACTTCCCATAAAAACAAAAATTAAAACTAATCCCTTGCGTTAATAAATACTCAGTTCCCTTTTCCCATAATCCTTGGTTTTTTAACAGATGAGGGTAATTATTCCATAATCAGTGGTTATTTAAAAAATTATTCTTTGAAAAGTATACAAAATGCTTGTCCTTTAACCTCGGGGAGTATACATAAAAATTAAATGTAAGTCCTTGTTACATATGCAAAGTGGTTAAAAAATTTTACTCGATCATAACTCGGCACCATGGTACAAAGTAAATGCCTTGTTCATCAGTAATTGTACCAATACATAGAGAGTTAGCACATTTATCTTGTACAATTCTCTTGTTAGATGATGTACCAAGTGAGGGAACGGTTTAATGTAAATCAAAAACTCCAAGTGCACGTGGAGTATATCATTCATACATACATATATGCATACAAATTTGTATACGTTGCCGCTGTAAACTATGGCTAAAAATTTCAAGGGCTGATTTTATCACCGCTATTTGAGTATTAAAGATGAGGTTGCAGACCAAGACTAAAAAATCGTCTTGGTGAGTAAAATTCGCTGCACATACAGCAGATAACAACCAAAGGGTTCAGCATAACGGGCAATTAAAACAATCCCTGGACGTTTGGATACCCTTACATGGTCAAAGGGAGTATTGCCCATAAATATTCTGTATAGTCACGTCGTATCACGCATCACTATGGACTTTCCTATGCGAAACCAAATTGCTTCGATTGGTAAATGCCTTGTTACACTTATCACATTTATAAGGGTTTTCACCTGTGTGCGTTCTTAAATGTATCACCAGAGTAGTGCGGTGAGCAAACCTCTGCTCACAGAATTCACAACGGTATGGTTTCTCTCCAGTATGTGTCCTTTCATGGACGACTAAAGTTGTCCGATGTGCAAACCTTTCTTTACAAACTGTACACTGATATCGTTTCTCCCCAGTATGTACACGAAAATGAACTGATAGGTACTGTTGGTGAGTAAAAGACTGGCCACAAATGGAACACTTAAAAGGTCTTTCTCCCGTGTGAATCCTTGTGTGAACCAAAAGCATACTTTGTCGTGAAAATGTTTTGGGACACTCACTACATTTATATATCACTGGTTTAATCTTCTCTTTGAGTTTAAGCGGTAGTTTTGTGGTAAATTTACTCTTATCAACAATTAACGTGTCCGGTGTACAAACAGAATAGTGATCGGGATGCGGACTGACTGGTAGCGGATACGGATTATAACACACCACCTTTGATGGTAAGTCATTGAGCTCTTGAGCAGAAGGTATTGAATGACTTTTTTTGTGTCGTGTTAAATTTCTTCTGTATTTAAACATCTTCCCACACGTATCACAACGAAAAGATGAACAACTCGTAACGTGTTGGCTAAGTAATTCACTAGTAGAACAGGCAAAGCTACATTTGCCACAGATGTATTGACTGTGCTGAGTTGTGCTGTGCTGGGTTGCTGGTGCGAATGTTTGAGCATTTATCCCAGTGGTTGTCTTTTGTATAAACTCATTCGAATACTTACTCTTTCTAACTTTGCTTGCTGAGTCATTATTCAAAAATCCACCTGATTGTGTATTATTGTTTTTTCCTTTGGTAGATTTACTTCTGCCCAAAAAGGAAGAACATTGAATGTATTTCTCTTTTCCTCTGGACAAGTCTAAGACCAGTTCTTGTCCATCACTTTCTAGGTAACCGTTTCCCTCGGGCAGCTCACTGGATAAGATGTTGAATGGAATCTCTTCTTCTGTCGGCTGCTGGATTATATCTAAAGAATCGGTAAAGATCATCAGCTTAAAATAAAAAGTCAGGAAGAAATGCATAATATATAACACGCAGCATTCCCTTTGTTGCACTTCACAAGTCATTACGAAAACAAGACAGTGTAGTTACTACCGGTATTACAATTCAAAATCGTCAGAAATTCAGTACACGAATGGTAACTTTCAAAGATAAAGGTCTGATTGTAATTTGTCAATGCCTTGCTTATTTCCTGTGTATCTGTGGTCGTCAAAGGTGCTGGAAGGTCTCCTATCACATACGTCCTGAAAGTTACAGCATTTGTCGTTTCCTTTCAGTTTCTGGTCAAAGTCGTCAGAATCTTGAACAGTCAAACGTAGAATTGGAGGCCAATTGACTGGTATTGTTTCTATTCACATCATAGCTACTTTTGCTGGCTTTTTCGTTTCCACAGACCATCCTATTTTAAGTCATGTCATAAGCTGAAGGTCAATATTGAGAATATGTATTCATTAAACAAGGGAAAAATGCGTTCGTATTATAGATACATTGTTCAAGTCTGCACAAACACCACCCTTTCTGACCAAACTAATAAGTTGACAAGCCTGAATTACAAAAAAATTATAACTGATTGTTTCCTGAGATCGATTTTTACAGCGAATATGTAATTATTAATTCATCTATTGACTCTTAAAATATTATAATGCTCTAGAAACCTGCTCAGCAGATTAGTCCTAAACAAATTTGACTAGCACACTGTTACTAAATAATCAAATAAACAAACTAAACCATAAATGAATAAGCTCTGGATCAATGAAAGAAAAAAGCAATACCAACAGTCACAAAAAACTACTTTTTATATAATTTCAACTGTAGCTAGTGTAAAGCTAGTTAACTTATGAAAAGTATGCAAAACTACGCTCATTGCAGTATATTATGAATAACTACATATGAAAATATTAAGAATATCTACATATCAAAATATTAAGAATATCTACATATGAAAATATTAAGAATATCTACATATGAAAATATTAAGAATATCTACATATGAAAATATTAAGAATATCTACATATGAAAATATTAAGAATATCTACATATCAAAATATTAAGAATATCTACATATCAAAATATTAAGAATATCTACATATGAAAATATTAAG
>RDPX01000061.1:7095-27685 GCA_003991215.1 Morbakka virulenta | reverse complement strand
AAACTGTGCAAGATCAGAGAGAATTCATGCTATCAAAAAACAGAAGTATAGTGAGATGGACAAGAGTGTAAAGAAAAAGGTCAGAGAAGATAAACGTAAGATGATAAATGGGCTCGCTGAAGAAGCGGAGCATACAGCAAAAAAACAATGACATGGGAACTCTGTACAGGATTACGAAGCTATTGTGCAACAAGAGAAAGCAGTCAGCAACTGGTGTGAGAGACAATCTGGTAAGCTGCTCATTGAAGATGGTCAGATACTTCAAACATGGAAAGAACACTTCGAAGAAGTATTAAATGTTGAGAATGAATGTGAAAAAATGTAGAGGAAGATGAGTTTGAGATCGGTAATGTTGAAACGATTGAAGAAATCAACACAGGGCCCTTCACAGAAGAGTAAGTGAAGATAGCAGTAAAAAAGTTGAAGAGCAATAAAGCAGCAGGAGTAGATAACATCAGCGGAGAAATGTTAAAAGCTTGAAACAAGATCACATGCAAGAGATTACTAGACATGTTCGAGAAAGTGAGAGAGAACATCAATATGCCAAGTGACTGGAAGAAATCAATGATAGCTAAAGTACCAAAGAAAGGTAATCTTACTAAATGCGACAATAGTAGAGGAATATCCCTGCTCTCCATACCTGGGAAAGTCTTTTGCAGAGTTGTTTTAGAAAGAATCAGGAAAGGAGCAGAAGAAAAACTGAGAAATGAGCAGGCAGCATATAGAAAAGGACAAGGGACAGCTGAGCAGATTTTCATACTTCGAAACATTGTTGAACAGTGCATTGAGTGGCAAGCATCACTGTACATTAATTTTATTGACCAATGTAAAGGGCTTGATAGCATCGACAGAGAGAAATTCCGGAAGATTCTGAAGTTTTATGGAGTTCCAGATCTCTTCATAGAAATCATAAAGGAAATGTACAGAGGAAGTATTAGTTGCGTCATTAACAACGGGCAGACATCAGTGGCTCTCTGTAAACACTGGAGTTCGACAAGGCTGTGTGATGTCAGGCTTCCTCTTCATCATTACTATGTATTGGGTCATGAGGAAAGCAACAACGGCAAAGAAAACAGGAATAAGATGGAAGTTTACCACCCAACTTGAATACTTAGACTATGCAGACGATATCGCCCTCCTATCCAGAATCCAGAATGGTGTATTCCTACTTCGAAATCATGTACCAAATTCCTATACAACGTAACTTTAGATGGGCTGCCCTTATGAATGGAACGAAAAACAGTAGGCTACCTAAGCAAATTATGCTATTGCAGCTAAATGAAGGGGTGCGTGGTATTGGACGACCTAGGTTAAGCTTTAAGTGTATCCACTAGCGGACAAGACAGACGATTTGCTGTTGGCTGCCGGCAATCTCTGTCGAAAAACAGATTGGAGTTGAGAATAATCGTTTATAATAAGTCGTCATCAGACACAATGGACAAATAATAATGATGGTGATCTTAGAGAAATTATTGGACTTAGAGAGATGGTAAGAAAGTTGTAAGAGGCCAGGTTAAGATGTTTTGCGCATGAGGAAAGGAGAATAGAAGAGTATGCCGGATGGAGAGTAATAAAAACGCAAATGCTAAGGAGGAAACAGGAAGAACGGCTGAAGAGGGAATGATACGATTGTGTGAAGAAAGATTTTCGAGCGATGAAAGTAAAGCGAGCTGACGCGATGTTCGGAGCTCTGTTGAAGTGAAAGATTATCTGTGGTGACCCCTGAAATGGGAGCAGCTGAAAGGAAAATAAAGATAAGAATAACGCAATCTATCTGATTCTAAGACTTGCGATGGCACCTAGAAAATTTAATCCCCATGGTTAAAAAATTCACAATATAAAACTAAAAAAGTCAGTTTGTTTTAACTAGAAGATCTAGCAGACAATATTTATATAAAATGCTGCTATGATGAAAATAGCAGACTTTTTCTGTGCCTGATGTATGTGTATGTCTGTGTGTGTGTATATGTGTGTGTGTGTGTGTGTGTGTGTGTGTGTGTGTGTCTGCTTCAGGTCTATAACAATAAGTAAATAGGTGGGTGGATTGACAGATTGATTGATAAGTTGATGACGGTGATGACAACGATAAGTTTGAATAGACTGATCGTTTAAAAATGTGACTTTTAATTTCCATTCTTATTTCGCCTCTAGTTAAGAAAAATGCTATTGCTCTACAAGAAACGACTTCCGAAAATCCTATGAAATTTGAAAATACATGGACACTTCACTTGCACTTGTATTTCCTCAAAACCATGTCTGTTACCAACTGTGCAGCTCGAATAAAATTTGTTTCTTTCATAAGGAGCCACTTTCTGGGAACTCTTTAAAATTGGGCCTCTTAGAGGTTTTGTCTATGGAACATCGACTATGTAACGTGGATTTTTTTTGTTAGACGTCAGGTCAGTTGATAACAAAAATACCGTTTTTCTTTTTTGTGTTGTGGTTTGTTGGTCCTGCTGTTTTTGTGATAATTACACCAAGTATAATGTTGATGGCGCCTTTGTGTACATTTATTTTGTTCTGACAGATGCATTCTGATTGCTGTTGTATCGAAAGATTTCATATCAGAGCGCATTATGGTGATCTGGCCTTGCTAAATTTACCGGAATATCACCATGGAACTCAAAAGATTTATAAGACATTAATTAGTATTTACAGGAATAATGGAATCATTCGATGGCGATGCTTACTGTGTCTTAGTTGGATTAGCTGACTATTTCAAGAACTCACAACCACCTTGCATACGGGAATGCATTCATTGTCTGCAATCAGCTCTCTACTTAGATTTACCCGACCTTCTAAAGGCTCAGATAAGATTAGATATTGCCCTTATCTTACTTGAGTATACCAACAATGTTGGTCACGCGAGAAGTCATCTACAGGAAGCTGTAAGTTACCAGAAAAATGAGAAATGGCTGTAGTCCTTCAAAAACCGTCGAACTTAATTTGTGAATGATATTATTTGTGTTAACCATAAGATCATTTCGTTTCTTTTTTTATCAATCTAATAAATCCTAGATACTATTAGTCCTATTGAAATTTTTGTGTTTTTATTTAGAAAGGAAAATTACTGCCGTTATAACTTACTTTCTCATTCAATTTCGTGCCCAACTTTTTCATATCTAACGGTAGACCTGTTCTATTGCCATTTGATGTTAGCATTATATGTATAAATCATATGTTATTATTTATCCTATTGTAATTATAGGACAAAACTAGTGTTACCTACTATTTAAGACACGGGGCTTATCTATTGGTATGGCCTTTCCCCATACATAACCTCAGCGTTAAAGGTACTGAAGATGCACAGGCTTCTGGAAAAACTGCAATTCAAAAAGCCGGTATATCATTATTATCTTCATCTTGATTTAAAGACTATGGAGTTAAGGACAGCTGTAATGTTTTTAAAATTGTGTAATAATCAACATTGCAGATTCAGATTATTTTTTACTGAAATAACAAATTTTAATATGACTTCTGTTGATAAGGTTATTTATCGATGGGTTTATTTACAGGTACTATGTATTCTCAGTTTGAAGACTACAAGGGACTTACAGTGTCTTCCAAATGTTGTAACTACTTGATAATTTATTAGGATTTTAAGTCATTTGTTTTTGTTAGTTAGACTGGACTGAAACTTTTTATCTCAAAATCTTGAACGATAAATATTCCTCAAGTTGAGATATATGGCACACATTTAAAGCACAAATCTATGGTAACTTTAATTTGGTTTGGGTGCTGTGGGAAAACCAGCCCTGTGTAAGGTTACTGTGTCTGAATACAGCAACAGAGAATCACTTTTAGCTTTTTCTTTTCAAAACACATAGTTTACTTAGCCTACTACATAAAAAACCATCTCTGGGTTTTCTTGGAAAAAAAACTAAAAGCTCTTATTATTTAGGCTCAGTTTTGGGTAGAACTTTGCACTGCTCCATCAACTTTGTTTTTTCTCCTACCTTTCTCTTGGGGAAATTTTAATTCATTGTACTTCGTCAATTTTCTTGGCTCTCCATAAGTCTTTTGAAATTGGGGAAAGAGAACATATCAAAAGTTCAGAAACAGTATATAATTGTATCAAACAGTTTAACCAATGAATAGAAGTATGCACTGGTACTAAGTTTGCTTGCTATCTTGCAGGGTGAACATTCAGTAATGCTGAAGTCCCACAGTTCAGTCATTTTTTTACCAATTGCTAGGCTTATTTTATTAGTTAAAATTTATCATAACAATTTTCTGTTGGTATTTATTACAATGGTATTGCTTTTTTTGCCTTTGCAGCTTCAAATTTCCCAGTTAGTATCCTTTTCATAAACGAAAAGTTTTAAATATTAGAGTTAGACATGTGAATGAAGATTCAATTATTTCTCTGCATGCTGTAATGTCCTTAAACACTTTTTCTTTTATTTTACTAGATGCTTCTTTCATCAATTTGACCAGCAAGCCAAATTTTTTTTCACAATGTATTTTGCAATTCATTTGCCCATCAATCACATATTTTAGTAGTCTTCCTCTGCACACATGACAAAGCCTTTTTTGGACATCTTTCTTTACTTATGGTTACTTAGTCTAAGTTCTTGTACTTTATTATTCATCCATTTTTCTAAACAGTTGATGTTTATTGTTTACCACCCCACACCTTAGATACTTCCAACTTAATTCCCTCCTTACTCAGTGATCATGTTTATGTTATAAATGAAACTGGACTCAAAACTAATACTTTGATAGCATTGTTATTTCATTTTGTGGTGATGATTTTTGTTAATAAATCTGTTCTCTTGTTAAGTGCAGTTTTTCCAGTATCAGTTTTTATCTTACTGCATCTATGCATTTTTCTTCAGGTTTTTTAACTCCAATTATTTAAATCTCCTTGCCTGTAAATAGCAGTTTACATGACACATCAAAATATGATTACCAACTAAACTGCATGCCTTTTTAATGTGATAGGACTTTGAATAAGTCAGGCATTCAATATTTAGAACAAAAGACCTATTGGTTTCTAAATTCATAAATGTATTTTATTTGTGTAATAGAACTCATTTCTTCTACGAGATTTCACTTTTTGCAATTTGAATTTGTCAACAAATGCTTTTAATATTCAATTAAGAGCAAGCTTTAAACTTTAATAATTTATTAATAATTATCTTCCCTAACTGGTTAACCAGCTTGTCCCAGAAGAAGGTGAACAAATTATGCTACGTTCCTCAAGTATCCTTGCAGAGCTTAGTGCTGAATATGTGAGTACTATGTTCATTTATTTGTTTACAATTGTCTTTTCTTTTGCTAAGGATTCATATACTTATAATTAGAAATCCTCAATTGTATATGTGGGCTGCATGTAAGATACAAATAAGAACCTTTTGAAAGGCCATTCAAGTTCTTATAGACTTTAAAATCATCTTACTGTATGTCTGAGCAAACTCTTAATTGTTTGAAACTGACTATAGGTGTAATTTGCAGGCCACCATGTCATAATTTATAACTTGATCAATTAAACTTTCTGTACCATGTGCCTTGAAAAATTCCAGATTTATTCTTGATTATTTATTGCCAAGCAAGAGTGATAATGCCATGCTTTTAAGCATCAGGTTATCATCACCATATTGAGTTTTACAACTGTTGTACATGCTGGCATGTGTTGGATGCAGATGCACAAGAAATGTAGTGGAATCATCATCATCATATTTGGTTTAACGTCCGTTTTACATGCTAGCATGTGTTGGACAATTTCTTGAAATTGACTTCCAAGTTATCCTATCCTTCACCACGTCTCTGCTGACACCTTTTTCTTTCAGATCCATCCTTATAACTTCCTCCCATGTTTTCTTTAGTCTTCCTCTGCCAGTGGTTCCTGTCACCTTGATTGTTCTGCATCTACTTGTCCAAGCATTCTTGTCCATTCTCTCCACATGGCCAAACCAACAAGTGGAATCTGGTTATGAATAGTTTAATGGGATGATTTTAGATACACAAGGTGCTGTGAAGTTGGAAGATATAGCTATACCTATTTCATTTTGGTTGAAGTGGTTGAAATGCTGATATGTTTTTAGTTTTAACAATTATTTTTATTAAGTGACTTGTGTCGAAGTAAGTGTTCAAGTAATTCTATAACTTGATATATACCAGCATGGAAAACTTTTTTAGATCATTCTAAGTAAAGTACTTTGGCAGAATTTTTTATGTGTTTTTGTAATCTGTTATTATGAATAATGAATATCAAGCTCTGGGGTACAGTGACTGACTGCATAAAGAAAGAAACAATGTTTCCACGATCCATTGGATGTGTGTTATCTGACTTGTAAATTTAGTTCTTTGAAATTTCTGTACCAGTGGTTAGCTATTGCATCACTTGATTCCACATTGAAATTCTTGCAATGTCTTAGCCATAGCATTTACCTTCAGAACTTTGAAAATGATCCAAAAATGCACCAGTGTCAAATCTCTTCAGGCATATGTGGCTGCAGAGTGCATGTAGAAGACCTGGTATAACATTATTGAGGAAGATGAAGAGCTAAAATCTAGATCACATTTCACACCTACATCATGTATCAAGGAGAGAGATGTTAAACCAGATATTGTTTATGTTCTGTACTAATACACAACAGTAACCATAGTTTTGTGTTCTTATCTGTAAAGTAACAAGAACTTTAGAATGTCACCAGTTCTCTTTGTGTTTCTAAATTTAAAGGTACAAAATTATGGAAATCCTGCATTGTGATAATAGGAATAGAACCATCAATAGAATACATAATATTTAATCAAAGCAATAAATTATGTCTTTNTAGCTATTGCATCACTTGATTCCACATTGAAATTCTTGCAATGTCTTAGCCATAGCATTTACCTTCAGAACTTTGAAATTGATCCAAAAATGCACCAGTGTCAAATCTCTTCAGGCATATGTGGCTGCAGAGTGCATGTAGAAGACCTGGTATAACATTATTGAGGAAGATGAAGAGCTAAAATCTAGATCACATTTCACCCCTACATCATGTATCAAGGAGAGAGATGTTAAACCAGATATTGTTTATGTTCTGTACTAATACACAACAGTTACCATAGTTTTGTGTTCTTATCTGTAAAGTAACAAGAACTTTAGAATGTCACCAGTTCTCTTTGTGTTTCTAAATTTAAAGGTACAAAATTATGGAAATCCTGCATTGTGATAATAGGAATAGAACCATCAATAGAATACATAATCTGATTGCATTGTCTTATTCATTTTTTTCCTTGATTTTCAGTCTATATTAAAACAAATTGTTTTCATTTACTTTAAAAGATTTCTTTGCAACAGAACTATAACATGTTCTTCCCCATACACCTTAGGAGCATGTTGTTCAGCCATTTGCTTAATGAGGCATTACTAAATAATTTTGATCAACTATCTATTTCTTGGGTGTTGTTTTGTGTTTATTTTATGGAGCCAAAGTATTGCTTTTGTATTTTCCTGGATATTCTATATGATTGTAAAGGGTCTGATTTTGTGCAGTGATTAAATCAAGGCATTTACCCAAGAGAATGTTGCTGCATTTTATGTATCTATTATCACTTGTAAACATTCCAAGAACACAAGAAGCAGAATTAAAATATAAGTCACAAAATCATCTTTATTTTCCAATTTAGGAATTGCTATATGTGATGAGAGTTTGTTCATTATTTGTTAAACTTTGATTTTTAAGAAATTGAAACTAGATTTGTTAAGGGAGCTGTGGCTTATTGATTTTTGGAATTCCACTATAAGCATAAGGTTCATTGATTGTTTTCTGAAGTGTGCAAAAGACTTTGGGACTTTGCAAAGAAATAAAAAAAACACATTTGGAGTCAGGGAAGGCATTTGGCTGAGAAGTTCCTCCCTACTGTGACAAAGTCCCTCTGAAGGTCACCATCTGACCCCAAGATGTGAAAAAGTGGCATTAAAAGCAGAAAAAATATTGAATACTTCTCCCAATTTTTTATTGCAATTAGATATTGTAAGATTAATATTTTGTTTTTGGTACCTTAATAATGTTTTTAAAATTTGTAGAGCAATTCAACAATATCCAAGAATATCCTGAGAAGTGCTTTAGAAAGATCAGCACAATCAAGATATTTTATGTGGCATTATCAGCTCATATTTCAACTAGCAGTAAGTGTTATATCTCATTTTTTTAGTTTACATGTCTCGGCTGCAGAGTGTGTGGATCTGCAATCTTCTTTGTCCACAACAGAGTTTAATTTACTACATTTCCTTAAGTAGGCAGTAAAGTTACTTGCATATGTAAACACTTTGCTTACTTAGTGAAATGAGTCATGGGTCAACTGTTCCTTAGAGGATTATCACTTTGCATCCACCATCAGGTGTGTGATGTAACCACTAAAATTACTGTAATGTCCATTTTTTGGCAATAAAGCATTGGTTTTACCTGATTTAAATGAATTTTGTTTGGTATTTAACTGGGATGTTAAGACCTTATTGCCCATAATAGAGAATCACCATTATTTGTAGCCCAAATAAAAATGACTTTGGATAGTAATTTATTGTATCAGAACCAGAAAGTGAACTGCAGTACTTTTTGAAGATGTGTTATATCTGCATAACACTATTTAAGCTTCAATAATATATATGTCATGTAAAACTTAAGTCATATACAGTCATTAACCAGAAAACAAAGGATTAGAAAATGAGGTGGGACTTTAGTCCTGACCCTCTTTTGAAGAGTGAAATTACAAGAAAAATGTTCTTTAAATTTTCCACACTTAATAGACTCAGTGGAAGCAATAGATATAGATGCTTCCTGATGTCATGGATCATAAGCTTTTCCTGAGCTATATTTCAAGAGATAAATCATAAGGCTGCTGAAGTGATTAGGTACAGGGGTCAATAGTGTGGATACTATGTGATGAAAAAGGGATCATGTTATTTTGTGGAGTGGTGCCATACCTGTCATGTGTTTGTTGTATTTCTTTGGGGGTGGAACCCAGTTTTAAAAGTGTAGGGTATGCTGCTTATGCAGGGCTCAAAAAATAGATGTATATGCATATGATTGTATGGAGAAAAACACTGCTGTACACCAAAAATAAGGTCAGGAGGACTCCATATGGCAAATTACAAAAATGAAATGACAAAAAAATATATTAGTAATAAATACTTGACCCAAACATCAGCAAGATTTTCTTACTCACTTCCAATTAGTGTATCTAAACTTGTAAAATTAAGAAAATCAATGCTGTGTCATTGACATATACTAGGATTAAAGTTTATATTAAATGTTTGAATGCATACACGTTGTACATTACGCATGTGCAAATGTATGTCTGGTGTGTGATTAGAAAATCAAAACAGTAATGTAGACTCCAGACAGCAGACTTGTTCTTTTCTTTACTACTAAATGCATGCAAATACACTACAATAAACTGGCGACGAGGATTAAAAATTTCGTAGAAGTGTAAACAAAAATAAGTCTTATGTGCATATTTACTTTTCATAATGCCAACGTACGGATTTATGGAAAAATTCTCTGGGAAAAGGGAGGAATTCGACATTTACATCGAACGTCTGGAATTCTACTTCACCGCCAACGACCTTGGAGAGATAACACCTGATGCAGACAATACTGCCAAAGTTACTGCACGACAGGAAAAACGAAATAGCATCCTACTGAGTGTTATTGGAGCAGATACTTACAGCTTGCTTTGTACATTGTGTGCACCTACTCGACCAGCCGAGAAAACCTTTCAGGAGATTACGAATACACTGAAAGAACACTTCTCATCAAAAGCATCAGAGGTAGTGTGTCGTTTCAAATTTCATACACGTACACATCACCAAAATAAGTCTGTTGCAGAATGCATGTCTGAGTTACGAAGACTCGCAGAAAACTGTGATTTTAACAATTATTTGACTGACATGCTGAGAGGTCGCCTTATTTGTGGTAGAAATGACGAGAAAATCCAATGCCAGTTACTCACTGAAAGAGACCTTACTCTAGAAGAAGCATATCAAGTGTGTATAGCAGATAAAGCTATAATAGCAGATCTAAAGATACTTCTGTTTTTAAGGGCGAACATGTGAACAAATACATGCACAGAAAAAGCGACCTAAAACACTAAATATCATGTAAAACTACATTATGAAAAGCAAAATCATGATTAATAGAAGATCTGTTATCTTTGTGGAGATGAAATCCACATAGTACCATGTTGTACTCATCTAAAAACACAATGCAACTATTGTAAGAAAATAGGTCATTTAGCAAAGATGTGTTTCAAAATGAAAAAGGATAAAATGGAACCAAATGCTGTGGATATAGAAAATAGTGATAGTGATTATCTTAGTGACGAAAATGTACCTGTGTCTACTATCTTTGAAGAATACAAAATTTACAATACAACAAACACTGTACACCCTCTTATCACCGTACCCTTGTTGCTAAAAAATACCACTACTATTGATTTTCAACTCGATACTGGTTCTGGAGTATCAATTATGAATGAAAACCAATTTGTAAAATTATGTGGTGACAAAACTCTCAAACCTGCTCACATAAAATTAACAGCTTATAGTGGCGACAATATCAAAGTCTTGGGCAAATCGGATGTAAAAATCAAAATTGGAGTACAGTGTAAAATATTACCATTGATTGTCGTGGAATGAAATGGGACTCCACTACTTGGACGACAATGGCTACACTCTATTAACTGCCTTGGAAACAAATACTGCGGAAACCGTCAAATTCTGTAAACAATGTCAAAGGTAGCGATGTTGTAGAAATGCTCAGATTACTCAGAATTGTTCAATGATGTTACAGGTAAAATGAAGAATTCGTTCGCAAAATTACATGTACATGATAACGTAAAACCAGTGCTCTCCAAAGCTCGAGTGGTATCGTTCCGTATGAAGAAAAAGATCCAAAAAGAACTTGACAAGCTGGAAAGTGAAGGAATTATCAGGAAAGTAGAAAACAGCACCTGGGCTACACCACTTGTGCCAGTTATCAAACCTACAGGTAAAATACGATTATGTGGCGATTACAAAGTTACTGTGAAAAAAGCTATTGATTTCGATACTTACCCGCTGCCGCTCATCAATTAACTATTTGCCTGTCTTATCGGAGGTGTTAGTTTCACATAGTTAGACCTGTCACAAGCTTATCATCAATTACCTCTTGCTGAATCAAGAAAACTTACAACTGTCAATACTCCAAGTGGATTATACGGGTATCTACGTTTGCCTTACGGAATACGTTCAGCCGTTGGAATTTTCCAAAGAACCATCGAGAACATCTTGAAGGGTCTGAATGGTGTGTGCGTCTACTTGGATGACATTCTGGTTACTGGACGATCAGGAGAATAAGATGTGCAGAATCTCCGTGCCGTACTACGACGCCTACAAGAAAGTGGTGTGTCTCTGAAGAAAGAAAAATGTAAGTTCTTCGTACCTGAAGTGGAATACTTGGGATTCAACGTGAACAAAGAAAGTTTACGACCGACTGAAGCAAAAATGAAAACGATCAAAGGAGCTACAGCCCCACAATGTCTCTCAGAATTAATATCATTCATTGGACTTGTGAACTACTACTCACGTTTCCAACTAAATTTGCTCATAAAATGCCTCCACTGTATTCTCTACTAAAGAAAAATCAGAAATGAAATGGACTGTTGCTCGACAAAATACTATCAAACAAGAACTGTCTGATAAAGTACTGCTTGCACATTACAACCCCGAAGCTGAACTTCTACTTACATGTGACGCTTCGCCATTTGGTCTCGGTGCCGTGCTACAACAACGTGCCGTTGATGGAACTGTACGTCCTGTTGCTTTTGTTTCTCGTACTTTAAACCCTGCTGAAGAGAACTATGTTCAAATTGAATAGGAAGCTTTAAGTATTGTGTTTGGTGCAGAAAAGTTTCGCCATTACTTGCTTGGACGTCAATTTACGCTCGAAACCGATCACAAACCCCTGCTTACTCTGCTCGGTGAACATAAAGGCATTCCCAAATCTGCTCGGATAAAATGTTGGGCGATGAAACTCGTCGGATTTCAGTACAACATAAAATACATTTCATCAAAGAAAAACGTCTGTGCCGATTTACTATCTCGATCACCTTTACCTGAATCTACAGAAGATCAAGTACTACTGATTGAAGAAGACCGTGTACCGATTACTGCTAGAGTCACTGCATCTGAAACAGCTCGCGATCCAATACTGGCAAAAGTAAAGAACCTTACCTTGACAGGATGACCTCAAAAAGTCGATGGTGACAACTTACAACCATATTCCCAACGTCAAACTGAACTTTCCCTAGATCAAGGTTGTGTACTTTGGGGAACACGCGTAATAATTCCTGCTTCGCTGAGTTCCTCTCTTCTGCTAGATCTTCACAGCAATAACATGGGGATTGTACGTATGAAGGCGGTGGCGCGTCAATGTTTATGGTGGCCAAAGTTGAACCACGATATTGAGGAAATAGCTCGCAAGTGTGAATCGTGTCGGGAACAGGATTCCATGCCTTCCAAAGTGACAACCGCTAATTGGGATTGGCCAGCTGGATCATGGAGGAGACTTCATCTGGATTTTGCAGGTCCCTTCGTGGACATAATATTCTTGATTGTTGTAGACTCTGATTCAAAATGGCTCGAAGTATTTCCTATGAAAACAGCAACATCAGAAACTACAATAGAAGCACTTTGCCGGGTTTTTTTTAATTTGCACTACCAGAACATATACTGAAAGATAACGAAACGCGATTCACCACCGCTCAATTTAAGAAGTTTCTGGTCAAAAACAACATTAGACATACTTGTTCTGCCCCTGGACACCCTGCTACCAATGGTACCCCTGAGCGATATGTTGGCTACTTTAAACACCAAAGGAAGAAAATGAGTGATTTATCTATCAGTGTAGACGAAAAATTGGCTAGATTTTTACTTAAATACCGCACTACTCCACATCCTTCTACAAGTGAAGCACCCTGTGTAGTGTTAAATGAAACGTCAACTTCGTACCCGCCTATCTGCAGTACAACCTAAAGGAAAGAAGCAGAAGTGTTAGAGAAAAATATACATTCACCAAACTATCGCGTTGGAGAACCTGTCTATGTTTTGAATTTGAGACAAAGACCAAGATGGATATCTGGAATTGTGGTAGATGTACTCAATAGAAACTACAGTGTACAAATGGATGGAATTGTGACGGAAAGACACGAGGATCAGTTACGCCCTCGTTCCTTGTCAATGGGGAAAAAGAACATTCTTGTTGTCACTCCACCAAACCTAACTCCCACTGTCCCTACTTCACCTGCAAGCTCTCAAACTCCGCCTCCGCCTCCGCCCCCTGAGGAAACATCTCCGTCTGATGAAAGGCCAGCATC
Organism: Morbakka virulenta; assembly: GCA_003991215.1. Taxonomy (NCBI): domain Eukaryota; kingdom Metazoa; phylum Cnidaria; class Cubozoa; order Carybdeida; family Carukiidae; genus Morbakka; species Morbakka virulenta. The sequence goes on along the minus strand of RDPX01000061.1, from coordinate 14,338 downwards.
TCCTCGTGAGACGCCTATGCGTCATTCAGAAAAATCTCCACCTCCACTGCTCAGAAATCCAAGAAAGAACATTGTTAAACCGTTAAGATATAAAGACAAGTAAGTCAACAACAATGACACACACAAAAAAACTGAGTAAAAATTAAAGAGATTGTTTTTCTGGACAATGTTTGTGCTTATATGATAAAACATTTTTTTAATGCTATATGATATTGAAATTGACATTTTTGGTTTGATATTTTGAAAAGTATTGGTTAATATAAAAAATATATACTAAGCTGGAGGTATTGACATATACTGGGATTAAAGTTTATATTAAATACATATTAAATGTGTGAACACATGCGCGTTGTACATTAAATACATAAACACATTCTACATAAATGTAGATTGTGTGTTAAAGCAGATAAAAGCATCAATCACATTTTGATTGAGTGTAGTAAAAGAGTTTAGTAAAGAAGGATTGGAAGAGATAGCACCGACAGGAAAGATAGATGGAAAGAAAGGTAAAGGAAGGCCAAGAAGAACCTATATGGCAAGGGTAGCATCATGGACAAGGAGAAGTAAGATAAAACTACTAAGATATGCGAAGGATCGAGATCTGTGGCGGAGCATGATCCCCGACGTTTTAGGAGGACCTGGGACTTTAGGAGAAGGAGGTAGTAAAATGACACAAAAAGAATATAAATGCAGCCATGACTGGGTAGGGGAAAGATACATTTGGAGCTATGCAAGAAATATGGTCTTGAAACAAAAGAGAGATGTTTGGGTTGAGTATGGCAAGGTGACCGATACATCCTTGCCATTGTAGCACAATTTTGAACAGAACAGAACTAACAGTGACATTTCAAATCTCAGAAGAATAGTTGTTTACTATTTACTTTAACAAACTGGTATCTTTACACAAATAAAACCTTTTGGACTAATTTTATAACGTAGTAATTTGTGATAATTGATTTCTTTGCCATTTGAATTTACTCTTGAGATACCAATAATTGTATTATTTATGTTTTCTGTAAATTCTGCTTTTATACAACCTAACAACCAAAATTTTCTGGCCGTTTTGTTTATTTCAATATTATGTCATCAAGTAATTTTGGTGTCTTTACTCCTGGGGGCAAATAAATGACTGACTACTTACAAGCTAAAATTAACCTGTTACATAAATAATTATGAAATACAGTATACACAACCCTTTATGTCGTTATGGTGTGCTGGCAACTAATATGTGGTAACATAACAGTTCACCCAGTAATTCATTCTCCCTAAACTTCAGTCCCAGTACCTAAATGACAACCGGTAAGTAAGTAAGTTTTTATTTGCCACAAACATAAAATGAAAAATGTTTACAAATGTTTAAAAAAAGAAAGGCCTAGAAAGTCAATAAATTACAATTTAAAGTTAATTTACAAACTTTTGTACGAATTAATACTAAAAAGAATGTTGCATAAAAATATTACAATTTGAATTAAAATAAAAATAATGACAGAAAAAAAAATCACCCCCAATTGAAGTGGTAGGGATAACATTAAAAGGTGAAACTGACCTTATTTCCATAATGGTCCCTTAAGAGGTGATTTTTTAATTGAAAAAAAATGTTAGTTTTGGGCGAGAAAAAAAAAAGGATAAAATTTTAAAATTTGAAGTGCTTTAAAATGAGATGTCCTTTAGAATGCCTGGCTCTTTATGTCAGTGAAAACATGAGTTGTCAGTAGTAGATATAAGTTGTATGTAGAAGTAGATCATACAGTCGGTTTCATATAGGAAGCAAAAATATCAATTGATACAAGACTAGTAGATATGTGATAATTGCTAGTTTTTTTAAAAGTACATAAACTTTCTGGTTGTTATGAATACAACCAAAAGTAATCATTTTTGTGTCATGCATTAGGAGCTCATAATTTCAGCAAAAGTTGCATATATTCATTGCAATCCATAAGTTTTGTTTTTTTTCCTTGTTAGGATGTACATGCAGCAGACAATGAACACACAGTTGCAACTGAATTACTTAAAATTGTAGGTGAAACAAGTGCAGAGCAACATGGACATAAATACCTGAGGTATGTGATACTACATTAACAGTAATATATTGGTACTTCGTCACCAGTGTGATGTTAGTCAGAATGTGTTACTTACTGTCATATATTAAGCACTTTGTTGTGCTTTTTTTGAAGATGCCATTATGTTTATCCAATGTCACATATTAAATATTTCATTGTGTTGGTAATGTTAAGTTTTTTTTGGAATATACCACTACAATATAAAGGGCAAGTATGCACTCTTATTTCTTTTCTGCCTTAGTCTGGATTTTTCTTAGTTACTTTCATTCAACCAATGTTTTCAGACTTGGCTTGTTAAGGTAAACCTTGTGATATTTAACTGTATATAGAGAAAGGACATTTACGTATCTTTATGGCATTAAGAACTGTTCTCATACCTGTGAGATACCAAAGATTCTACAGTAAAATTAGTTAATTTCTCATATGTTTCGTACATACTGTCATTTTTTTATGTGATCTCGTTTTCATGTAACAAACTTCCTTCGAACTACCCGCGCACACCGGGCGTACACCAAGAATAGTAAAACCTTGTACGTGTGTGGACTTGGAGCGAAATATTTCTATACGTGAAAAAGGAATTTATTTGTTTTGAAGTACTTAACGTACGCACGTACGCAATTTGTCAAAGCCTAAGGTTGAAGTGTTGATTTGATAAAGGGCTAGGTATGTAGTAACATTTTATATGATACTCCCACAAGTACCCCAATCACAGATTACACACTTATAGTCATGATTTACGCTGTAGATCTCTTTTAACATCAGATACAGTCTTACTGATGTTAAAAGAGTAATATCTATAGCGTGAAACAAAACATGGAACCTGAATAACCACAGGTTGTACAGGCACCTAGAAATTATTGGTAGTCACATTGTTACTGGTCTACAAGATATTTACATCAGAGATTAAATTTAAGCTATTATTTAGGCACTAGCTTCTATGCTTGCAATCCATGCTAACCTTTTTTTAGACTTTGATGGTGGTTACAAATATATCCGACACATTGTACTGAATACAACCAGGAAAGAACACCTTATCCACAATAAACTGTGGGGAAGCTTTCCTTCAGGTCGATGCCACAAATCCACCTTAAGTTAGTAAGAAGGTCATTAATTCCTTTTGGTATCGGGAATGATGCAGGAATTAATTGAATTCACACTGGCACCAGGATTGTTAATAATAATAAGGAGTGTTTTACAGAAATAACTTAGAATGTTATGCAGTTGCTTGGAAAATGACATTTGCTGGAGACTACACCGTTGACTTTTCTGTGATCTTCTGGACAGAAATTTTAGACACTGTGTTTATGAAGAGGTATTTTATCCGCCATGCTTGCTCAAGCATGTAAGTGAAGTATTACACAAGGCAGTTCAGACGTTGATATGCATACTCAGTTGCACGTTCTTCAAATTGAGCTTAATGCATCAATAAAGTCACATTAACATACATGAAGCACATTGTGTTACATGATTCCTGGTTTGGTATTGCACCGAAATAAATGACCACACATGTGAAGTGTCACTTTTTTTACACACCTACCATGATATTAGGAACAAAAATAACCACAATGTAACCAACTTCCATAACAATTTTGTCCATCAATTTGACCTCCTATTTCTCTAGCAACAGAAAAACAATGAAATTTATAAAGCCACTCTGGAGACATTATTATAAAAGCCAGCCTCATGTGAATGTAAGCAACTTTTCTTTCTTTAACTAATGATCCAATGACCCATCAGTAATGAATTACCGCCCTTTACAAGCCTTAAGACCCTTAGGTGAATTAAATCAAGACTGTTCAAATAACACTTTTAGAAAGTTAAGTTATTTCAATTTCCTAACAAGCCTCTCTTAACCTTAAGTTGTTGCCATAGATATTAGATATTTAAACTAACGTCTTATTGTTCTTTTTCCTGTCGCAAGGCTGCTGTTTGGTCTAAGCCGTTGTTTGGTAAGTGACTCTCAAAACAGTAGTTGTTTTTACTTGCTTTCCTTCCGTGTCACCCTTTGGATAACTACAGTGTTATTTGTTGTTGTCGGAGGGGTTGTTTGTTTTAAAGCCATTTTCCCCCAGCAACTGGAGCTGAGACGGTGCCCTTCATAGGGACTTGGATTTGGCAGTGAGGAATTTCTTTGCCGGATGCCTTTCCTTACGCCAACCAATGGCTTTTTCTTTTGTGAAGTTCCGAAGTCACCCCCTCGAGGAATCGAGCCCGTAACCTCTTGGTTACGGCGCAGTTGCACTAACCTTTAAGCCACGGCTCCTCATTATACGATAACTACAGTATTTGTAACATTTCTTATATTACTATTACAGTTCTTTCATAGCTGTAACCGTGATATTTTATGTAGTGTATTATATATATTAAGATGTGTTTTGTATTGAAATTCGTGGAGATTACTGTAAATACGAGGTAAGGATTGTAGTAGCTTACTTTATTATAATAGTAATAAAGGGCCATGAAGGCATTATGTGTGATACTGCATGTGACACTGCATTGTTGTGAAACTGGATGACGCATTTATCTCTTTACCACATTTCATCCAAAGTAACATTTTAACGACTATCAACAATGTCTTCCTCTACATTTTTGTTTTACCAAAACCAGGAAGTAGCAAGGAGATGTAGAGGTCTTAAAGAATAGTATATTTAATAGTGTTTTATCATTGTATAGAATTATTTTATCATACTAATATTATTTGCGCGCCTTTTATTGTCGATTTTATTAATGTTTGATGTGCCAAAAGTTGTGGAAAGAAAATTAGCTTTCTTCGTAAATATACAGTACTTTTTTTAGTAAAGTGCAAACCAGAGAGAATGAAAAACCAAATAAGCGAATTATTAAGCTGTTTGAAATTAGTTTTCTTTCATATATTTTCAAAGATGATTTTCCTCTTTTGGCATTTTTTTACATTTAGATCTGGCTTGCAAAAAGAGATTTTCCGCAATTTGAACAAACTTTAAATGAAGTGATGCGACATGTTGCAGGATTTACACCAGAAAATATCAATCAGCGTGAAACAGTTAACATGTATATCATGCTCATAAAATCATATTACTGTATACTTGTTGGCAAGGTAGGAATATGCGTATTTTTTAAATTTTTATTTTTAGCCAGAATACTGCCTAAAGTATTCCATTTCGTAGTCTCGTAGAAATTATCTATTTTAGATTCACCTATCTATTATTTTTACTGTCTTACTATTCGTCGTTTATAAGTCATTTTCGTTTAATTCAAATACGCTTTTTTAGTTTAATGTAAAATATATTTACTTCATTATAGTTAGCTTGTTTACGTAAGAAAATCATAAAAAACACCAGTAGAATGAAAATAAAAATAGCTAATTTAGCCCACAGTCCAAAATTCTTCCAATTTCAGGATAACCAGCCGATTTCTTTTTTCTCTAAATACCCTTGACATACTTAATTAAACCCAAATTTTCGAATGACGAGTTGTGATTTTTAAAATAATAGTTGTGTGATTCCGTATGTTTACGTGCATGTTCTTTTGTTCGTTTTAATGGTTAAAAACCATACAAGGCATGAAGCCACTACGTGTATACAAGTGTGAAGATCCGAGTTAACCTTAGAATTATGAACATTCAAGTCATGTGATTTTGGAAACCACTCAAAACCCAACGAGTTCCGGTCTTGCAGTCCGAGGGTAAAAGCGTTGAAAGAAACTAGGCATACGAGACGTTACAGACTGAGATGGTACTAAAGAGGAAGGCTGATGAGAACACTTTTCATGATGATACCTATAGAAAAGACTAAGACTAACCATGTTCAGTCGACCAGACAGAGGTTGAAAAGTAGCAACAAGTCTCTGGGCTTGATCAAGATGAGATGATGGAGTGCATTTCCAGATATGGGGACAGTATTCAGTATTCAATAATAAAAAAAATCCAAAAGGTAGTTGGTAGATTTATAGAGATACGAGATGGCCTCGGGTGTAAATTTATTTCCAGCACGATACAAGGAACCAACTTTTTAGGAGCAGACTTCCCAAAGATTGGCTTGTTCCGGATAAGTTGCATTGTGGTCAATACCAGGTTACAGAGTAGTGTTATCAGTGTAGAAGTTGATAAACTGAAGAAAATTATACACCAGGAAGATCAATGATGTAAAGAAAGAAGAGAGTTAAACCAAGAATAAGACCTTGATGAACGCCAGCGTTAACGGAATGCTTGTAAAGATTTAATTCTTTACAATGTGACACGCATTTTACGATCTGAGAGAAATGACTGAAAGATTCCAAAGACAAGACTCCGATAGGCGAAGGTTGAAATATTTGGACACCAAGGAAGATAGCACAAAAGCACACTTCTTTAAAACAGCTACCCGAATCAAATTGGGACCATAAGCTTTGTTTTGATCAAGTCCATGAATAATCTTTGCAATTAACCTTGGATTTTTTTAACAGTCCAGAACCTGATCAATTTCCCGAGGGAACCCTCGCAAAGAAACACCAGTGTTGAGAAAAATTAGTGGAAAACAATCCAGCAAAAAGATGAACCTTTTCTCTAGAGGGCAAATAAAATCAAACACCATCAAAGACTGAAGGAATAATCGACTTGCCCGAAGTAAAACACTATTATAAACTTCCAAAAAATTGAAATTTTAAGAATTTAATTTTAGATACATAATTTATTCTCCAGTAATAAGCAGATGGGCAATTTATTGGCTGATATTTGGTACCTCGATCTTCCAAAAAGTTTCTTAAGTCAATTTATTGTAATAGATGACTATGGTTAATTGATCCTGTTTTGGTGGATGGTTGTTTGGGCTCGATGTCGTAGAAAATATAATTACTGTAAATGACCGTACATATAAAGTTTCAATTGTAAATAGCATTTCAGTGTTAATTTGACTTTAGGAGAAATCCCAAATATAATGGTATTCTAGCTATAAATATTTTTTTTGCACACATCTATTTGGATTAATTGTATTTTGTTTTTATTGGAGGGTAAAGAATCACAGATTTTTTTTGTATGAAAATATAATAAAGGGAGTTTTAAGGAGAAATTGGATTGTTAGCAGCTGAAATAACTGATCTATTGAGATGATGCTGCATTAGTTTTGTCTTTTTGACTTATGCAGGTTAAAACAGGAAAACCAGATCTGAAAGCATTACAGCAGAGTATCCAGGTGCTGACTGCCTCACAAGATGATAGTAAGTTGAAT
>RDPX01000609.1:90710-101438 GCA_003991215.1 Morbakka virulenta | reverse complement strand
TAGTAATAGTAATAGTAGTAATATTAGTAATAGTAGTAATAGTAATAGTAGTAGTAATAATAGTAGTAGTAGTAGTAGTAATAGTAGTAGTAATAGTAGTAGTAATAGTAGTAATAGTAGTAGTAATAATAGTAGTAGTAGTAATAGTAGTAATAGTAGTAGTAATAGTAACCGTAGTAGTAGTAGTATGTCTGGTTGTAATAGTAGTAGTAGTAGCAATAATAGAATTAGTAGAAGTAACAGTAGTATTAGTAGTAATAGTAATAGCAGTAGTAGTAGTTGTAATAGCAGAAGTAAAAGTAGTAGTACTATTGATAATAGTAGTAATAATTGTAGTAATAGTATAGTATAGTATAGTATAGTAGTCATAATAGTAGTACCCATAGTAGTAATAGTAGTAGAAATAGCAGTAGTAGTAGTAGTAGTAGTGGTACTAGTAATAGCAGTAGTGATAGGAGTAGTAATAATAATAGTAGTAAAAATAAAAATAGTAGTAGTAGTGGTAGTAATAAAAAAAGTCATAGAAACAATAATACTGCCAGTAGTAGTAATAGCAGTTGAAATATCAGTAGTATTATAGGTAGTGATATTAGAAGTAATAGTAGTACTGGTACCAATAGTGGTAGTAGTAGTAGTTGTTGTAGTAATGGTAATAATAGTAGCAGTAATGGTAGTAGTGGTAATAGTAGTAGTATTAGTACTAGTAAATAATAATAACAGTAGTAGTAATATTTGTGGTAGTAATAGTAGTAGCATTATTAGTAATAGTAGTAGTACTTGTAGTGATAATAGTAGCAGCAGTAGTAGTAGTAGCAGTAGTAGTAATAGCGGAAATACGGTATCAAGCTTTGGAGAACTTGCAGGAGGGCCTATACATTGTTTTCCTGACCTCACAGACCTAGTTTATTAGCTGAAATACGGTATCAAGCATTCCAGAACCTCCAGTAGGGTTTATAAAGTCTTGTTTGCTTGATCTCACAGACCAATTTTATTAGCAGGAATACGGTATCAAGCATTCGAGAACGTGCAGTAGGGCTTATACATTCTTGTTTACTTGATCTGACAGACCTAGTTTATTAGCAGAGGGGACAAAGGGGAACTTGAAGGCAGGTCCAGACGGAAAGATGTTATTCACTGCTGAAGATGTAGCTGGCCGTTTGCAAAAATATATTAAGGGGCTTTATTCTGATAATGACAGAGCGAAGGACAAGCGGAGAATTCTAGACAGCACCAGTGGGCCCGAAATAATGGAAGCCGAGGTTGCTGCAGTGTTGAAAATGCTACGATTCCACAAGGTAGCGGGAAAGGACAACATATGCGCTGAACGTTCGAAGTGTATGGGAGAAGTTTGACCTAAAGAATTGACATTTCTCTGCCAGCAAATTTACGATTTAGAATATATTCTAAACGATCTGACTCGGTCCATTTTTATCACACTGCCGAAAAAGCCCGGGGCTACAAAGTGTACAGATTTGAGAACAATCAGTATCAGGAATTGGGCTACTTAGATCCTACTGAAAATCGTTAACGAGTGCATCGGGGTAAAACTGGAAATCGAATTTGCAGAAGATCAATTTGTCTTTTCTAAAGGCAAAGGAACAGAGGAAGCTGTGTTCCGAGTAAGAAATTTACTAGAGCGAGCAATCGAGATGCAAAATGCAGTGCACCGGTTTTTCATAGATTATAGAAAAGCATTTGATAGGGTTCGACAAGACCAGCTCATTCAAGATCTGCAAAAGTATAGATATTGAGGGGAAGGAATTAAGTATTATCATCAACCTATATTAGAACCAGGAGGCTTCTGTAAAAATAAGGAACGGCTGCAGGATCTCTGTCACTATCGACAGAGGGGTTCGCCAGGGTAGGGGTTCAGGTAGGCAGGTCCAAGCTTTAAGGATACCCAGTTTCATGGGATAGTCGCTGGGAGGAAGAAATCAAGATACGTAACGCTATGGCAAAATCAGTATTCAACTGCTTCCGTAAAACCCTGGAGTGTCGTACAATCGATCTGTCACTGCATCTAAGACTAACAAAAGCTTAAGCATGGTCCATTCTACTCTATTCCTGTTTAGTTTGAAGAATAACATCTGCAACAAAGGCAACGGAGAAAAGGTTACAAACCTTCGAAATGTGGTGTTACCGACGATTTCTGAGAGTAAGAAATGAAAAAAAATGAAGATATTTAAAACATGATGGGGACAGGAAGGTGCCTGTGGGAAAATATTATAAAGCTATAGCTTTCATACTTTGGTCACGTGACAAGACATGGGAATACAACGAGACATCCTTGACGGGAAGATTCCAGGGAAAACGGCTCGAGGAACACAAAGGCAGAAATGGATGGACAGGACAGCTAACGCAAGTGGAACTGAGGCGTGAGGCGCAGGACCGGCAGAGTTGGAGATCCAGGGTCGCCAATCTCCGGAGCAGGGACGGCACATATCCCTTGGAGGTTTGATCGGATCAAAAAACCCAGGCTCGAGAGCCATGAAACTAGAATTACTTAGGTAGGCAACATCTCAGACAAAACCCGTCACATGGCCAAAGATCATCTTCTTCAGCCTTGATTCCAACTTTATATTGCATCAGCAGTTCAACAGTGTCTTCGCCATTTCGCTATGTTCTTCCACTCCTCTTTCCTAGCTCCTCCTTCCGTCATCTCTTACTTGATCGCACCTTACAATTTCACTTTATGCCTTCCTCTGTTTCTCTTGCCCGTAAATGGTGCTTCCTACGCTGCTCTTATGTGTTCGTCTTGTCGTCTGTTCATCACATTCCCATACTATCGCAATCTACCTTCTCTAACCTAGTCAATGATCTTGACTACTTTCATAAACCTCTTTACATCCTCATTCGTTCAGTGCTTATGCAAGGAGATTTCAGCGATCCACTTCAACATCCACGTCCCTGTGGTTTCCAACATTCCTCCTTTTTCTTTCCTCAGTGAGACCACCTTTAATTCGCAGAATATCCTACATTACTGTGCTTAACTCCCTCCACTTTGCCCAAACCTCGCCCCATTCTCTCTTTTACTTCCGTATGACCTCCTCCTTCTTCTATCATCATTGACCCCAAGTAACACAACTCGTCTGTTTTTTAGACCTTCCTTCAATGCTCATCCTTAACACCTACTCGTCCTTGAACTGCCTTGATTAAAACAATTACTTCCGTTTCAGCTGTATTCACTCTTGGACACCATGGATTTCTGCCAGGCATGTAGTCTCTCTTCTATCTTTCCCTTCGTCTTGGTAGTGACGGCCAGATCGTTTGGTATTCCAACTCTTGCGTCCGATGTTTTGGTGTCCAAGACTACGGCAAACAGGAAAGGACGGCGCGCTCATCATTGGTGCAGCCCTAGCCAGACTTCAAAGGGTTCTGATTCTCCTGCTCGCCATTCATCTTTGGTGTAGCATATCTCGTATTGTCTTGCCACTAGAGCGAATAGTTTAAAATTGGTGTCCAAACACACCATGGTTTCGTTGTCTTCTGTCAGTTTTTTTGTGCCCGTCACAGGCAAAATCTCTGCCACCGGTCTACACCCTAAATGAATCGAGATTAAAATAAGATACATTGGAGCCGACTTAAATGCCAACTGTTAAAACGTTTAGGAATCTGGAATCAACAATGCAAGGTGGATGATGCAGTAACAACGTTGCTTCATGGGACAAATCGAAGTAACTATTAGTATGCCATGTGACATAAAGATCCCAGCCAAATATATAAATATATCTAAATATCCTCATTTCATGTATTAATCCTAGCTTACTGTATTGTTCCTGTAAGGTTCAGACATATACTTTGATCCAAAAGTTGTAGAGCAGGAAAGGAGTCACGGTAATGTGTATGCTATGATACAACCATAGCATAAATGATGAAGGGGGTCATTTATAAATAGCAAAGCCCATTCTCAGCATAATTTATTTATTTATTTATTTATTTTAATGCAGTAGTGACTGAGTGCTTAAATCAACAGATTACCAGATTACCAGGTAAGAGACTCGGTGAAAAACTAATAATAAGGAGTGGCCAAATAGAGCCCTAAAAAACCAAATTAAAGGATGAAGTGATGGCTCACCTGAAGCAAACCACTACCAGCGCAAGAGACGGTGGTAAAAGATCGATATTAAAAAACTAATTTTTGTCTATTTTCACTCCAACTCAAAAGTATAATAGCCAAACTAGTAATTTCTTCAATACGTCCAAACCGTTCGAGGTTTGTAACCATTTTCGGTGTCTACAACCACCATCCCATAAAGAAAAATAAAAAATACGCAAATGGTAAAACAAAAAGCGGGCTTATCAGTGAAGTGAAAACAAATCAACTCTGGTTTCAATTCTTGTTTGAACTTTAATTCAAGTTACAATTATTACAATTAAATGCTCAACAGTATGGTCCTTTTTGTCTCCCCTTTCCTTTAAATTCTGTCAAGATTAGTGAAAAATAAGGAATTGTTTATTTACGTGGAAACAAAATCCTGTCCTACGCAAGAAAACCTCATGTCGAAATATATGTTAGTTCTCGTTTCTGTGCACACTGCAATGGACTCAATTCGAGATCGTCACAGGGGTGAGATTGCATCTGAATTATAATCTTTGTGTTTTAGCGATGACAAACAAGTAAACGCAAGAAGATTAGAGGTCTACAGGTTTGCAACGCACATTGTCGAGTCTTAAATGAGTGAGAACAGTGCGGACTCAGCCAGCATTGCTTTGACGTCACCTATGTTTTCTAGATCACTAGGAAGGTTTTCTAAAGATTTGACTAATGAAGTTTCAGGGAAAAAAAAGAAATATTTCAATAAAAACCAGTGACTGATCCTTTGCTTATTTCTCATTTTCTCATTTTATATACATCCCGAGTCAATATCCTATATCAAATAAAAAATACAAGTTGACAGTTGCTTTTCTCAAAATACACCAGGAGATTTGCAAGTTGCAGTAACCGGGTGGTATAAAAGTTCTCCGAGTGGCAATTTCGAAGTAACATTCAATCTAAAAATACACTGAGTCTAAAAAAAGATCGAATCTAAAAAATAGATTCAATCTAAACATTCAATCTAAAAATAGATTAGCGAAAAAGAGATTGTACATTTTAACATTATAATAGTTATAGACACAGTTTTCATCCGTTCTGATCCATGTATTCAGTTGGATTTCTAAGAAATTTTTGCACGACCTCCGATACGTCTCTGCGAGGCATCTCATTAAGTTTTTCAAATAGATCTTCAAGAGTTATATTTGGCTGACTTCCTTTTAAATGGTCAAGTAGGCGTTCTGTTGGGGTATCAGACCGTGTATTACAAGTAATTAACATCATAGTCGTATGATAACTTATTCCATACATGTGTGCTAGATCTTTCCAATTACCGAGGATAGAACGTTGCTGCGAGAGAACATTTGCAATGTACCGTAAAATTCGATGTGGAATTTCATACATCTTAGTATCTAATCCAACACAATCTTTTTTACACATATCTCTCACATTTTTCGACAACAACCTTTGACCCATGGTCTCATGGTCGAGTTTATCTAATAAATCTTTGAGATCTCTCTCGACCTGTTGCGGAAGAAGTTCAGTAAGGAGGCGGAAGGCAGGTAAATCGTCCATGTCAACATTATGAGAGAGATTTTTGATATTCCTTTCGGATACTTGAAACAAACGTCCTAAGTCCTTCCAATTTCCATTTGGATGAGGAGGGTTTAGATGATCGCTCAATTCCCGTCTTCCTTTTGCATTCAGTTGAGACAAACAACTTTTATTACCTTCAAAAAAGGATTAAAAACATGTCTAAAAATTTCAAATCGCCACAATTAATAAATAAAAAGTCCAAAAGTTTCTAGCCAGACCAGACAAAGGAAATACCACACCTACACCCACATACACACACAGCCACACACAAACACACACATACCAACAACAACAACAACAATACACACACCACAACGACCACTCCACTCAACCAGCAGCATCACTATCGTCACTACCACCACCTACCACATTTAAAAAACAGACAAAAATACACACTTAAAATTACAAACATCTGCACAAATTTTATCACTCAATTATGTGTCCCAATGTTATTCAACATTGACAAAGTTTGTTACGTAGTATGGGCAGTGCTTCCTTGCGCTATGCTTTGTATTTCTTGCAAATTCAGCTCCCCTGGGATTATTTTAACAAAAGCTTGTACTCTGTGGATGAGATCAAGAGCTTTTATGCCTCCTCTGATTGTTGCCACTTTCAAAATTGTTCCATGCTATCAGTGCTTTGCGAAAGAGTCCAGTGAAATTTACCACCCTTAAAGAACTCAGTTTCTGTTGCTGCCAAAGCCAGGAAGCAAGACTGCAGAGACCGACAGGAAAATGCACAATGAACAAAAATGGCAAAGAATTTTGCTGTCCTAAATCTACCCATCCACTTTGCTTGCCAAAAAATGTCACCACTGCACACCTGTCTACTCAAAACTCCATACCAACGTAGTTACTGAAAGCAACAACTGTTTGTTGTAGAAGTCGTGGGCATTCTTACCACTAGCATATAACTCAAAACCAGTAGCTCATTAATTGTCCGCTTGTTGCTTGTGAATCTCTATCCATATTATCACTTCCTTCTTAAAACAGTCTATGAAATCACAAACAACAAATGACAACAATTGATGCACCAAAAAAGTTACAACTAGACGATTACCTCTCCCAACACTTAGTCTTCATGCTCTTCTTTTAATAATAAATTACATTGTTTTATAAGCACCAGCAACTTTAAGGTGAAGCCTTGGCGTTGATTATGTGGTGATTTTGTTGTCCTTATGTGGTGCTTAGTTGGGGCAATATCCTACAAAAGGAATCAACTATTTCGGTAGCATAGTTAAATACCAACCATACAAAAACGCAAAATACAATTTTTTGTGATCTGATCAGAAGCATGCACAGAGTTTTAATAAAGGAGAAAGATCAATGGAAAGAGAGAAAGACGAAGCCAAAAACGTCATTGGTAAATAATATTATCCAATGGACTGGTCTAGAATAGAATAAAATGATGTAGTAAAAAATGCACAGGGTAGACTTGGGTGCAAAGCTCTGCCATACAAACACGCCCACTGGATGGAACATTATCTTATCATACCTTATTACACCATTTTCATACCCATTGGAAGCTTCTTCATTTGCTGTATTCTGTCTGAACAAGAGGGTCCCAGTGGGTAGCAAAATATGTGGTTTACCCTTTCTATTGGGTCACCAGAGGGGCATTCAGCGCCAGTTGTGTAACCTTGTCTTGGACGCTGTCTCCTGTTCTACCAATCTTTGTTCTGCCTTTATTCAAAGTGACCCACCTTTTCCTGGTAAGGGAAATTTACAAGGCAGGTCTTCAACAGGGTCAAGGAGGGGACAATCGTAGGTCTAGCAGTGAGTCCCTCCCCATTTCTGCAGCCTGTATTTTGATATATTTGGAGTTCCTTGTTCTTCTACAGACATGTAGCTCTTCCGTAATTTTAGATGCTTTCTAACTTTGGTTGTAAAGTAAATACCAGGTATCACTTGCTTGTTTAGTATTTCCCTTCAGTGCCCTTAGTGTGCTTCTGATTAATCAGCTAGCTCTGCTTAGTTCGATATCAACTTTTTTCATGGCATGATTTTCCCCAAACAGAAAGTACAATATCCTGTGGTTGAGTAACTTAGCACTACGGTCGTTTGCTTCAAGCCTTCTGCATCAGTTCCCGACTTGATGTTTGCTATTTCAATAAGATTATTTCTGGTTACTTGGTTGTTTGGTTGGTCTGTTAAATTATAAATAGGAACAACTGATGGTCTAAGACGATTATTCTTTCCTGAACTTTGCTACAAGGCCACCATATTTTACAAAAACAAATTTGAGCCTTGCGGGGTCATATACTATTTTTGAATAGAAATAGACGCAACTCAAGATATTTGACTTAGCCAGAGATATTTTGTAAATTTAATAAAAAGAATAAACATTGGCTGACGCCAAGAGGCTTTTAGAAGACTTTTTATTATGAAGTTTCAAACACTAAAAGAACAGAGTCTGTAATTCGCAAATACTCTGTTGTGAACTTGAGTCGGTGAATGTATAAAGCAAGATTATACTGTAATAACCGCGTAGTCCTTTTCTGAGTATGTGACGCTCAAAAACATTCGAATTATTAATGCTTAATGGTCTATAGTAGACCATAGTCTGTGAGGACTAATATGTAGTTTAATTACTTCTTTATTTTAGGTATTGAGAAGCCCCTTGAAAGTCAGTGTTGTATCAAGAGTGAGACCAAAGTAGACTGGATGTAGATCGTTGAAAGTCCTTCGTTTTCCCATGACATTTTCAATTTTTAAACAGAACGAGCACATCTTGGTTATAATGGGCTTTGCTTTCTGATGCCATTTTTTGTAGTCTGAGAGAGATGATAGTGTCATTGTCATTCTTTCTTCGACGGTTTTAAAGCACCTTGACTGGGCAGTACCTTTAAGTTTTGGACCATTTTGGCATCTTCTTTAAGGTCGCCAAAACTTTGACGACTTTAAAGAGGTGTGGTTGACTGTGGCTGACTCGTGTGAAGGACAGATGTGAGGTCAACAAACACACCACCTGTAATTCGCTTGTTCTCAAAACTATCCTCTATAAATTGAGTTTCCTTCAAGGCCTGTTTACAACATGATTGTCAAACTCGAAAGCCTGCTTGATCGGGTGCCAGTTATTCCTCGGTGATGAGGGATAGAAGAGGCATTACCATGCGTTCATGTAGCTTGTAGGTAATGCAAAGTAGGGATATTAACCAGTAGCTCTTAGGAAAGCCACAGCTCTGGTCCGTCCTATATTCTTGGAATTTGGTAAGTTGATGCACATAAGTTGACAAGGGCAAGAAGCCAAGGACTAGCCTTGTTTCCAAAATCCTGAATTATTTTGACTGCAATTCTTTCATGAAGAACGGTACAATTATATCCTCCATTTGTGACATGCGTTGCATGTCTCGCCTCAACCTTTTTAGGTAGTTCCCTGCAATAGTTGTTTGCCTTCCTATTGATTAGAAGTTGATGGGTTACTTCGTTGGGGGTCACTGCTGGGATACTGGCTGGATGCTGGTCTCCTGAATTAAGCAACTTTTATGGTGCTCCATGTATTCTTACCATCGTGGGTCGTTTTGCAAACATTTTACCTCGTTCCTGGCATACTGTTGATAACAGACCCTCTCCAAGATAGGACTGATAGGACTGAAGTAGCAGCACACCAGATGCCGGGGATTTTTTAAATGTCACCAATGCATAAAAAATACAAACAATCTAAACCTTCTGTCTATTCTACCATCTCCAGATCATGGACCTACATCTTACACAGAGACACTTACTTCCCCTGCCGTCATCACCAAAAAAATCCATGAGTAAGTATGAGTAAGAAAAACTTAACTTTACAGAACTCAGAGTTTCATGTCTTCATGAAAATACATGAAACTCCTACGTTTAATGTGGTAGAGCACTGTTGTTGATGACATTTCATATGCATTTGTTAATATAATATAATATAATATAATATAATATAATATAATATAATATAATATAATATAATATAATATAATATAATATAATATAATATAATATAATATAATAATATATATATATATATATTTGTGTGTGTGTGTGTGTGTACTTAATTACCTGGACAAATACTTTTTGTGCAATTCATTTTCAACAAATCTACTCCAGCTGTAAAGTAAGATTCTACAAAACATGAACGAGGCAAGTCACATGGAAATCTCCACTACATGTTGCCTTCTGTTAATCTCTAATTCACAACGGGGAACTACTGTTTGGCGGGGCAATTCAGCAATATTTTCTTAAATTGTGGCGGAGGGTCAAAATTCAAAAACAATCCTGATTGCTTGTAGACGCAGGTTTGTTTTGGGCCTAAAAGTTCATCTGTAACAAAAGCGGGTTTGCTAGACACCGCGCTTTATTTCATGCGTTGAAAATAAGTGGAGCTAACTTACATTTCTTATTCAACTTATTACACCAAATTTCATATGCAACTAGGCCCTGGAAGAATGCTTATGTATTCATTGCTTTTTTTAAAAGTTGAATCTCTGGCGCGAATTATAGCAATACGTGTGCGTTCCTATAGTTTTGAGGTATTTAAAAATTCAATGTGTGGCATCGTTTCGTGTATAATTTGTTACAACCTACACATGCAATAAACAGAATTAGCTCTATTGTCTTTGCTTTTTTATGACCAAAACACACAGGAAGGAAAAAAGAAATAAGAAACAGAAAAGGAAAGAAAAAGAAATATACAAAAAGAGATGATGGAGAGGGGAAAAATTGAAAAGAAAAGTAACAACGAAAAAAGAGACAAAAAGAGCGAAAAAAGAAAGGAATACAGAAGAAAAAAAATTAAGAAAGAACGGAAGGAAAGCAACAGGTACAAAATGAGAAACAATAGCTATTTTTCTAAAAGGGCTTGAACCTGGAAAAAGAAAAATTATTTTGATAACGATAATGAAAATATCTGATGACAGTGATGATGACAAATGGCAATTAAAGTACCTGCATCTGAACTCAGAGTAACCCCTGGTGAATGCTCTACCACCGCATATAAATCAGTCGCCTGCCCTTCTATTTTTATTTGAAGACTTTTATTTTTCGTATCACCTGAAAAAGGAAAGGATTATCAATGGATCATAACAAGATCAATGTACTACAATACATTTCAATTCCCAAATGCAGGAC
>RDPX01000609.1:34916-49785 GCA_003991215.1 Morbakka virulenta | reverse complement strand
TCTCTCTTTCTCTCTCTCTCTCTCTCTCTCTCTCTCTCTGTCTCTCTCTCTCTCTTTCTTCTCTCTCTCTCTCTCTCTCTGTCTCTCTCTGTCTCTGTCTGTCTGTCTGTCTCTCTCTCTCTCTCTCTCTCTCTCTCTCAAACAACACTTGCGAGTTTCATAAGGGGTAGCAGCAATTTTATTTTAAAAGAAGCAGCCTCTATTTTCAGGGTTGAAATTCAGGAAATACGAAGCAATGCGCCAGAATTACCATGGCCTCCAACTCCAGAAACACTTGCGGATGAAAGAAGGAAGCCACCTACAAAGGTAAAGGAGTTTCTTACAAAAATCATCCATTCCACTCATCACACTTCCGGGGATATAGTCCGTCTATTTGTTGATTCTTTTTCAAGCGACCTTGTCCATGCAGTGTCTAAAGGACAATTTCTCACGCAAAAACATGTAGTTCTGGGAACTGGATTGCACAGTTGAACTGGTCAAAAACCATTGATAAAAGTTCTTGGCAAATTTGGTCATTCAATAAAATACGACACAGTTCGAATGATGGAGACTGCAAAAGCTGATGTGATTCAAAAGTTGAGATCTCTTCGGTACCCACTTCCAATTATCCCAGCTAACGATATGGCAAAGGTTCCAACCTTCGTTTGGTGGGACAACTTTGACTGCAAAAAAGAAAATACAGCAGGTAGCTTACACACAACACATGGCATCGCTTATCAAGAAGAGACAGAGAATTGTATCCGACAAAGTACAGATGTCACAATCGACAAGTCTAATCTAAGGTCAGTAGCTGTACAACCAATTAATCTAGAAAAAAAGGAAAATTGCTCCACACAAGAATCCAGGCTTGTTTACAGAGCATGAAAAGATAGTATTCGATGTAGACTATGCAGACAAAATTCTTCTGCCTTGGAAATTAATGAGACGAATTTCAAGTAAAGTATCGCAATCGCAAACTATCTCAAGGTTTGTTGGATGGGTGATCATGACTCTCGGAAAATTGAATTCTGAGAAAACATTGATTACGTTTCTTCCTCCGATTAGACAGCCAATAACAGAGTATAGCCCTGTCCTTGAATGAATCATGCAATCGCAGGAGCTTGCAGTGGATTCCAATTTGAAGTACGTGAATATAACAGTTGATGCTGGGGCAGCAATGAAGTTTTATCATGTTGTGTGGAATAACCCAGTGGAATTTCGGGACGTCATTATTGATCTTGGTGATTTCCATGCTATGATGGAGTTCTTTTGCTGTGATCGGAAATATGATCGAAGGTAGCGGATTTGAAGAAGTTGTATACCAAAGTGGCTTATGCACATCTGGTGGTATAAGAAGCATGCTGTCCGGCAAACACTACAACAGGTGTTGGACTGTTCATGAATTGTTTGCAGAGGCAACTGACAGACTGTTTTGTGAAGCTTTCATCGCAAACGCTTCTACAGAACTGAACAACTTTGCCAAAGTAGATCCATCTGTCGTTGACTTGAATTCGGCAGTGGGTGAAGCGAAATTCTTAGACTATGAGCAGACTTACAATAACTTTCGTGATCGTTGCATTAAGGAAGAATTTGGTAAAACACCGCAGTTTTGGATCTCATACCAGAAAGCTGTCGAAAGACAACATTTGTTGATCAACACAAATGGTTGGAACCTGAGGTTACAGTGCTGGAAAGATTCAGTGCCTTATTGCTTCTCCCTAAACAAGCAAAATTATGCTCGATATGGATCATATTACTTCAAAGCTCTTGAAAATCTTGAGACCACTCATCCAGGTGCAAAAGAAGAGTTGCAGGGTAAGGGCCTTTCTGTTTGACGCAACACTGTGAACACTGGTCAGTCAATTGATGGTGCTGGACAGCAGACCTTCATGCGAAGCTCTAACACGATAGGTAAGTATTCTACTTGTTAATAGCTTACTACAAGCGCCTTCCCCAGGGTTAGGGTAACAGCGGAGTGCGCCGGGGTTGTTCTCAGATATCATTCTTAATGCAAATGGCACGAGCTATTTTCTTTTTTTCGGCAGTTTCTCTTCTAAAGTATAATGTCCTACGTTATCGATAAACTCCTTTTCAAAATCTAAAATTCTATTTTGCTACTTAAAGAGATTGTTGAAGAAGATGAAAAAAATGATGAAAACCATTTTATCACTTGCTCATTGTTTACGTCTTGCCGGATGTTTTACGCATTAGCACATTAAATATTGCATGTATGTTGTTTAATGTAATCATTGAAGACAAATTGCCAAGCAGCTGCGTTCATATTTCTGAGCATTCCCAACTTTCCCCCTCTTCAGCTAACCGAAAAATTGCAAACATCAGCAGATTCCTTGATAATTTTTCGATGACAAATGGAAGCCCTTTTAAGTTTCATGGGGTTAGTTTGAACAAAGAATTTTTTTGATTAGTAAGTTGTTGCAAAATCGATTTTCCTGTTTCAGGTGGTGTAAAAAACGCAGGAAATTGGGAAATTGGCACTTTAATTGTTTGTTGACAAAGCATGAAAAAGGGTTTTTCTGTTTTGAAAAGGAAAAGTGGAACTGCCCATAATCAATCAAAGATGAAATAGGTTTGTAAAGACGACTAGTGAAAAGTGTACGTATCCATTTATCTTCGTCCTTTTTACAGGCAACAAAACCAACTCTATCTCCTGTTGTATAGCTTTGCATATTTTTTAATAGGATCACAATGTATATATTTTAAGTATTACTAGGAAAAGGGTGTCTTTTGAAATCAGCTTTTGTTATTCCATTTTCAATAGAATTTTATACTTTTTTGGTTGCGGTACATAAAAATCCCTCAAAATGTATTCTGACAGCCAAAGCAAAAAAAATTCTGTGCATGCTTCTCGCGGGGACAAGTTCCACACCTGTCTGTATGGAGATCTGTTTCCAAGTTTTAAAGCCATTCTAATACCTAAAGAAAGGTGTGGAAAGCACATATGAAAAGTGGGTACTAAATCGGCCATTTCAAGCCAGGATGGTTGACGATTTGCGATCTCTTTCTGAGTTGGACAATATGACAGCAAACCCGAGGAAATGCTTGCATGAACGAGAGATTAAGAAATCAGAGGGAAAAGCACGCAAAATTCTCAATGTATTGAAGGAAGACTTCATAAATCCATTTGCTGATAACATTGACCGTGATCTACTTTTTAACCTTGCATCTGGGAGACCGCTTTCAGAAGAAATAACAGAAGAACTGTTTTCCGTTGAAAAAAGAGGGGAAGAAATGTGTAGAGAATTTGGTGAGAGACTGAAGGAAAATTCAAGTCAGAATCTCGTGCTATTTGATCCGATTAAAAGGGTTCCGTGGCATGGTTTCAATAACGCAAAGAGAAAGACCAAGGTTACATCTAAGGGTAAAACAAAAGATGTTTCAGTTCAACGGGACATTATGGGTATTCTTATGGCCAAAGCATGCCAAGAAAATGCGTCAATTGATGTTGACAAAAAATTATAGTATCCTCTTTCACCGGTGCCACTCTCGCTAGCAACAACTGATGGTCTCAGGAGAAAAACAGTCAAAAGCAATTTATTTGATGCTGCAATTAGCTCCACTATAATCGAAGTTAATTCTGTTGAAAATCCTACCAGCTATATATTAGATCTTGTCGCCACGATTCGAAGTATCGTAAAGTCCCCGATACCTTCTGAGCACTGGTTGACAAAATGTTCAATGAACTCCCAAACAACTGCGATATGTTGTATGTTGCTTGCGATACCTACGCTGTGCAGTCCATAAAAAGTGCTGAAATACAGCTTAGAGGTCAAGCCGAAGACTTCGTTATAAGCAATCCGAATATCCGAATATCCGAATTCCACCAGATTTTAAGATGTTTTTAAGCAATGGAAACAATAAAGAATGATTGTTCGAACTTATTGAAGAAGTATGTGCAGAGAAAATGGCAAATCTAGGTAATCGTAATATTTTTTTCGCAAGGAAAAATTCTTATTACAAGCTAAGTACACAAGGCAAAGAAGAAGTCCGGGAACTTTATACGAATCACGTAGAAGCTGATACGAAAATTGCGTATTTTGCCTTCCACGCTTTGGAGGCCAACAATGGTGATACAACCACCTGCATCATTCGATCGCCTTTAGGAGATATAGACATTTCTGTCATTTTATTAGGAAGTCAATCAGAAAATATAAAGATTTATATTGATAATGGAACGGAAAGGCACAGAAGAAAGTTAGATGTATCTTCTTGTGAACTTTCTTCACAACAAAAACAAGGCCTACTTGAAGTGCATGCTTTTACCGGAAATGATTATGTGTCCTGTTTTTTTCCCAAAGGTAAAAAAGCTTGCTGGAAATTGTTAAAGGAGAACCAGGAGTTTTTAGAAACCTTTAGTCAGTTAGGTGTCGAAGTTCATGTCAATGAAGTCCTTATTGCCAGCCTTGGAAAGTTGGTACGGTGAAAAGAACCTTACTTCAATTGACAGTACACGCAGAATTATATTTGGGGGAAACTTTGTCAGAGATGAGAAAGTAACCGATCTCTCATTGCTGCCTCCATGTAGCACTAGCCTGCTGCTTCACATAAGAAGAGCAAACTATGTTGCCCGTATCTGGAGACAGGCTTTTTCACCTCAAATGAACATAGAACGCCCAGAGATGCACGGCTGGAAAAACGATTTGCCCGAGGAATGGGTGACAATTCCGTATCCCGAGGACATAGCAGAGCTTTTGATAGGTATATACGTAGACGAAATAGATGATGGAAGTATCGATATGGGGCAGCAGATCGATTTTTTTTGATGACGACGGATGTGTAAATATTGTAAATACTGGCGAATTTTTCAAGTAATTTTCTGTAAGGTCACAAAAAACTTTTATTCGAGTTTAAAAATTAATGCATTTTAAATTTTTATACACCCCCCGAAAATTTAGTGATTACCCCATGCAAACTAGGTCTCCCTTGGGAGTGATATTGAAAGATCTTATATTTATATTTTAGTGCATTAACACAGTTACTGGTCAAACAGGGATGGTTTTAAAACGTTTTACCGCAAAAAGCCAAAAACCTAACTTGACCCCCAATTATTGGGACCCCCCCAACTTGGTCGACCAACATCAAAATTCGTAATCTACGTGTAAATTTGGTCTAGAAAAAGTTGGTCTCCAAAAGTCCCAGCTCGGGTGACAATGTTCCCCCCTTAAACCTCTGGACTACATGTGAAAGTATTTTGCATTGATTCCAGTCTTTAGTTCTAATATTAAGTTGGTCTAAAACACGGAGTTTTTCGGAGGGAGGAAGTGGGGCGATTGGCTGGATATTGGCAACCTCCTCGTGGCCCAGCCTGCAAGTACCAATCTAACTTTGGGAAACTAATGCCAATACCTGAATAACAGAGACAAACTAGACAATCTAACGACATTTGAAAGATACATGAACCATCTGGTCCAGCTGTCCTTTAATTAAATGTAGAAGGCCTTACAAGATCAAAATGTGAATCATTCAAAAAATCGCCATGGACAATTCAACTTTCGTTATTCTACTGCAAGAGACACATGCCACCAATGACGATAAAATCAAGATATATGGCTTCTCTCTCATTGGTTCAATCAAACACTCTAAGCATGGTATTGCCACTCTTGTACGTAACGACCTTCCTTCTGTTGAAATTGGCCGCAGTAATGTTGATAGTACAGTTGAATGGCTAACCATATCGATCAATGGAGAAATTACAATAACAAACTACTACAAACCACCTAATTCTCCGTTTGAACCACCACCCCATTATGATCACCCAGCAATATACTCCGGTGATTTCAACTGTCATCATACAACTTGGGGCTATTCTAGAAATAATACGGATGGGGATGCTCTTTATAATTGGTCCAGTACATTCGATATTAAGTTGCTTTTCGATCATAATCAACCAAAGACGTTTCATTCTGGTGCATAGGACACCTTCACGAATCCTGATATTACTTTCTTCACACATGATGTCAACAGCTCTCTGTCTCATCCTGTACAAACTGTTTTGGGTAACGTTCCAAAATCTCAGCATCGACCTACAATCATCCATCACCCAGCTTTGATCGAATACACGCCGACATCGTCACTACCTAGATGGAATTTCAACAAAGCCGACTGGGATGGATTTAAGAATGCAACTAGAAATATGTGTGACGATCTTTCATCTTTAGAATCTGATTTTAATTTGTGTTTCACAGCATTTCAGAAGAAACTATTAAAAATAGCTAAAGATACAATTCCAAGAGATTTCCGAAAGAACTATACCAAATGCAATGAACTTGCTTTTCAGCATGAAAAAGCTCAGTCTCTTGAGGAAACGGTATCTCCAGCAAACCGTCTTATCGATCATCTTAATACTAAATGGAAAGAACAATGGACTACCACTGTCGAGGGCATTAATATGAAACGGTCTAGTCGAAAAGCATGGTCAACTATTAACAAACTCACTGGCAGAAAAAACGTCAACCCAAATCCCAGTTTGATTAGTCCAAATGCAGTTGTTTCATGTCTTCTAAGCAATGGGAAGTACAAAAACCCTAATCGCCAATTTACAAGAGATGTAAATCGACAATTGAAAGAAGAATGAAATTCCCCATCAGTAGATCAAAACCTTTGTGTTGAGTGTTCAGATGATGAAATAATATCTGCTAGTAAATCACTAAAAGCAGGTAAAGCCCCAGGCGCAGACAACCTACACCCTGAGTTCTTTCTTCATATCCATGAGAACTGCATTCAATGGCTACGATCTTTCTTCAATGTCTGTCTGCATACAAACAAAGTACCCAAAATATGAAACTTGCAAAAGTGGTTGCTGTGCTTAAACCCAAAAACCACCAAATGTTGCTAGTAGTTACAGACCAGTTAGTCTGCTTTGTGTTCCCTCTAAGCTTTACGAAAGATTACTTTACAATCGTATATAACCAATCACTGAAACAATCTTATCCAAGGAACAACCAGGTTTCCGGCCAGGTCGCTCTTAAGGTGTGACTTCCCAGGGATTACTGGGCCATAGCAAGGAATTTGTCTCTGTCTCTGTTTCTCCCCCCCCCCCAACTTCTCTCTGTCTCTCTCTGTCTCCCTTTCTTTTTCTCTCTCTCTCTCTGTCTGTCTTTCTGTCTCTCCCTCTGTCTCTCTTTCTGTCCGTCTGTCTGTCTCTCTCTCTCTCTCTTTGTCAGTCTGTCACTGTCGCTGTTTTTCTGTCTCTCTCCCTGCCTCTTTGTCTCTCTATGTCTCTCTTTCCTTCTTTCTCTGTCTTTTCTCTCTCTCTCTCTCCTTGACTTTTCCTTCCTCTCTGTCTCCGGCTTTCCTCTGTCTGTTTGTCTGCTGCTTATTCGTTATCTTACTGCTAAGATCTTACGTATTGGGCGCAAGATAGAAGGTCTAAAGGTGTGAATTAGTGAGAATACATTGTCGAAATTATGACTAACAATTTTATATATGTTTATAAGGAGATATATAGACATACATTTTTGTTTTTATATGTATATATAAGTGGATTTGTGTATGAGCCTTATCTGTTGATCTATTCACACAAATTAGTGTCCCTATGGTAAAGACACTCATCATGCTTGGGGTGAACTCGGCACCGAGTTGTACTTCATTGTTGAAGGATCTGAAAGAGTTCACTCTATGAAAGTGTGGCAAAGGGTAAACATGCTTTCGTTAAGGTGATATGATTTTTAAGCCTTTGGAAAAATATTATATTATATGAAGAGAGTGTAACTTTCTGATCTTGAAATATACACTATATACATGCGCATACGTGATCGAATATAATACTTAACAAAAAAAAATAAAAATAAAGTATATTTATATTCTATTTTTCCTCCGCTCTCTGGCACGTTCATAATTTTCTTTCATTGAGAGGTTCAATTTATTCGAAACAGTTTTAATCGTTGACCGCCATTCAATACGATCTTTCACCGTATTATTCCTGTTGTGCAAAACATTCCCAGCTTTCAAGATGCTTTTGCAGTTGTCCTTAAAACGCAACTTGGGACGACCAATCGGTCATGAACCATCCGAAAGTTCACCATACAATAACCGTTTACAAGTTCAATTATCTTCCACACGAGAGACATGTCAAAGCCACCGTAAACGACTTTGTGGAAGCAAGACATCGATGTCTACAACGTCCGACTTTGCGAGTACTTCTTCAATAGATACGAAATCATACCAACAGATATTCAAAATCAAACGCAGGTATTTCTGGTAAATTGTACGTAACTGCTTAATCTCGTGTGAATAGAGGGTCCAGGTTTCATTACCATATTATAAAACCGACAGCAAACACTGCTTATAGACACTGATTTTGGTCTTGGTTGATAGGTCGTGGTTGTCGAAGACACGTTGCTTAAGACTGTAAAAGGCATGTGATGTTGCTTGAACAGGGGTCGTGATCTCTGCTTTCAAATTACAAGCTTGGTTTACAAAGCTACCAAGGTACGTGAAGTGTTTCACGTTCTTCAGCTTGTTGTCATCGACAAAGAAGTCACTCTCTGGTCCTAGGTACATCACTTCAGTTTTTTGACATTGATTTTAAGTCCAAAACGTTTTGATGTGTCATTGTAGCAGGTGAGAAGAGTTTGAAGTCCATGAGCAGTTCCACTTATGACAGAAATGTCGTCCGCGTATTGTGCTTCTCTAACGTAATCGTAGAAGACTTTCGTTTTAGCTTTCAGTCTTTTGAAATCGAAAGGATTACCATCAGTACGGAAACGAATTTGAATTGAAAATTCATGCGGAATGTCTTTGAAGGCAGCCTAGAGTAGAATAGCTGCCTAAATTCCATACAGGGAAGGAGCCAGTTTACAACCTTGTTTGACACCGCTGTTGTAATCGAATAATTTTGGTAACTTGCCGTCGATGATCAGTCGAGCTTTCACATTAGAGTACAAACACTTCAACATACCGATGGGTTTTGGTGGGCAACCGATTTTCTCGAGCAATGAAAACAGGAGTTGGCGATTGACAAATTTTGGATCTCAGTGTCGTTTTCATCGAACCACTCAGCAATTCATTTTTGTCTCTTTTCAAATGTGTTGTTTGTGGCATCTTTGAGGGTTGTTTTCAAATATTCCCAGGTATAAGGATAGTTAGGAAGTTTATCAGTTTTAAAGATAACCGATCTTTTCAGGTGTCATTGCTGTCCTGGGCTTTACAGGTGGTTTCTCTCCTCTTTTTGTTTCACCTGTGGTCGGTGAAACAATCAGCTTCAATATTTGTTTTGACAACATTTCATGCCAGCTTTGCAGCTTTATTGGCAATGACATGGTCCAGCTGATGACAATGCTTTGATCTGGGATGTTGCCATGTTGATTTCATATGAGCACGGAGCTGAAACACCGATCTTATTACTGTGAAATGGTTTTGCGTACAGAATTCGAGAAGCAATAAACCGTTCGAGTTCATCTTTCCGATACCTTATTTACTCAAGACACAGGGCCACAATGCCCAATCACTGCCAAAAGGGGCATTTAAATTACCAAGAAGGATGATGCGATCCTGTTTATCTGTCTTTACCCCTGCGTTTAGAGACTCATAAAAATGTTCTTTTTCTTTGTCAGGCCGCTGCATAATAGGGCCATATATACTTACGAGTTTGAGGAATTCACCTGATTTCAGCTGGAGTCGCAGTTTCATACATAATCCTCTCTAAGACAGGTTTCAGATCGAGGGTAACATTTGATAGCCTGTCGGAGACTGCGAACCTAGCACCAGCTTTTTTCTTGTTTCCTCCACTCCAGTAAATGATGTGATCTCTTTCTACAATATTGCCGGATCCTTCACGTCTCACCTCTCTAAGAGTACATATGTCGATATTTGCTGTTGCAAGTTTTCTGTAAATGATTGCCGCTGCTCTTTCTGGCCGACATGAGTCGGCATTGTAATTGGTTGTACGAACATTCCAAGCGGCAAGATTGAGTTGTTGTTTCCTACGATTACACGGATTTCCACCACCACCGTATTTTGTGGCGCATCGGTTTCCTCGAATGCAGCAGCATTATCTGTATCATTACTATTCATTACCATGGAATAAACATTTTCTCTGTAAAGCTACTTCTCAGATGACGACAGTACTTGGGGCAAGAGCACTGTCCCTAGGCAGGAAATTCCCAGTAAATCAGCGGCAAAAGAAGCTAAGACGGTTGCTGGAAAAACGTGTTGCGATTGAGGCAGAAATATCTTCGAGTTGAGCGATATGTCTGCCAGTGCAAGAAGTGCTGCCGGGTAGACGTATAAAACTGCCGATGCCGAAAAGTAGCCCGGTTGACAAACAGAACTGCAGATGCCGTGTCCCTGACGGGGGAGGCTGAGAATGTACTGTCACTTGCCCAAGGTGACCATCAAGACTAGTGGAGGGAAGGAGTCGTCTTACTTATCCATTCTGTAAACGAGTAATCCGTACTAAGTTCTAGCCACTGCTCAGAAATCTCCATATATTGCCACTCCAAAACGCTTTAAGCTAAAACAATGGTCCAGCACGACCGTCTGAAACAAACTCAAGAAGAAATTGATATAGTAACTGCACTTCCACCCCACAAGCAATTTTTGCTCCCCTAAAAGGACTACTAAGCAAACCAAAACACATGAGTTGGGAACTTCAAGACAAAAGTGGTAACATAATAACCGATAAGGACAAAAGAATAGAACGCTGGACTGAATTTTATGAAGAATTGTATCATAACAAATCCATCTGATAATAATACTCATGAGTTCCAGGATGATCCAGTGCCAACAATACCAAAAAGTGAAGTTGAAAATGCCATTCCCGATTTCAAACTTGGAAAGAGTTCTGGATTAGATTGTATATATTCTGTATATATAAAGGCAGGCGGATAGCCCCTTGTAAAAACTCTCATACACCTATACAACCAGATAATAAGAACAGGAAAAATGCCAGAAAAGGTCAAACAAGCATCGACTGTGGTTATTTATAAGAAAGGTAGTAGGATGGAATGTGAAAATTATCGCCCAATCAGTCTATTGAGTCACATTTACAAAGTTTTTATGGGCATAATTGCGACCCATGTTAAGGGAGAGCTGTATGCCTCTTTTCCCTCATCAGAGGCAGCATATCAACAGGGAAGAGGAACAATTGAACAAGTTATTGCCTTGGAGCAAATTATTGAGAAGTCAATAGAGTTCAATGGTCCTGTGCATATTGCATTCATTGACTTCAAAAAGGCTTTCGATAGCGTAAAACTGGAAAAATTGTGGAACATCCTTGAAACAACAAATATCAGTAAAGGATACATCAACATCTTAAAACTAACATATGATGATTCCACGGCACAAATAAAAACTAACATCGGAATCACTAGGTCAGTTAAAATTCTGAAAGGTGTCAAACAAGGGGGTATTCTTTCAACATTGCTGTTCTGTGTTGTGATAGCCACAGTGATACGGAAAGCTAAGTCAGAGTGTATTTTAGGGTTCACTGTCGGTGGCAAACTAATTTCAAATCTCTCTTATGCAGACGACATTGCACTTTACAAATAACTCTCGGGAATAACTTCAAAAATTTCTTCACTGCTTAGTAAAATACTCAGCAGAAGTTGTACTTTTTATCAACATTTCAAAAACAAAATGTATGACAACCCATCCACATAGCAACCTTGATCTCAGAATAAACGGCAATACCATAGAACAAGTACACAATTTTGAATATCTTGGGCATAAACTCTCTTCCACTAAAGATGAATTAACATCTGTTAAACACAGAATAAGTCTAGGATGGGCCGTCTTTCAGAAAAACAAACTGTTATTGACTTCAAAAAGAGTACCATATCACATCAAAGCCCTCATTTATAAAATCTACATACCCTCAGTTGTACTTTATGGTCTGGAGTGCATTAATTGCACAACTTCCTTGTTGCTGAAAATAGAAACATTTCAAAATCATAAAATGAGATTCATGACCGGCAGTAGACTCACAGATCACACCCCAATTAAGAAACTCCAATCAAAAGCAAGGTACGAAAACTCTTTGGAAACATCAAAGGTCTGAAACAGAATTATCTAAAATATGTCTAGAAGGGATGGTAGAAGGAAAGAGAAAACGATGATAACCGTGCAAATACTGGCGTGACAACGATTACGTTTGGTCAAAGTTAGCTTTTGACCAACTTAATATTATAACTAAAGACTGGAACCAATGGAAAATACATTTACATATTGGTGCACAATCTGGTTTAACTGGAGACAGCGTCACATGATGATAGGAGAAAAGTTAAAAATACATATTAGTAATTATAAATTGAAATTACTTTGCAAACCCTTTAATGCAATTTCCTTATTGAACAACATAGTTATTGGTCAACCAGGAGGACTAAAAAACCCAAAAAACCCACATTGACCCCAATTATTGGAAAAACGCCCCACCCTCCAACTCCGTCGACCAACAACGAAATTCGTAATCCGCATGTAAATTCGGTCTAGAAAAAGTTGGTCTGCAAAAGTCCAAGCTCGGGTGACAGTCCTACCCCTTGACCCTCTCGACTTGATGCACAATCTGGTTTGACTGGAGACAGCGTCACATGGCCAATCCCCCCCACCCCCCCACACCCCTACACACACACCGCTTTTATATTTGGATTGAGCGATCAGCGCGTTTTTGCATTGGAATTCAGATCCAGTCCTTTTTACTATTCTTAGAAATTGTGAGGAAGAAGGGTTTTTTTTGTCGAATGGCTGATCTTGTTGCAGAAGAAGAAGTGCAAGTTGTTTGAGAAGTCAGTGAAGTAAGGTGAGTCCTGTCAAGTAGAATGATGGATTTTTAGCATTAATGACTGTAGAAGTATGGATATGTCTCTTGGTGTTTACACGAAGATTAAGGCTGAAGGTCTTGATCTTCTTGTAAAGATCACGCTACACGAGGAAATGCCTTCTCTGCTGGAGAGATATCTGTTATAGAGGGGTTGTCCTGTTACTGTTCATTGCACGTTAGCCTTACAGCAATGAAACATAAAGTAGATAATAGTTGAGTTCTTTTGGGTTGTGTGAAGCTACGTGGTTTGTTTTTGTTTTGTTTCTTTGTTTGCTATTCTGAGAGGTTACCTACGATTTCTGAGGTGGGGTACCATACCTGGATATCTTCAAAGAGTCCTCCTGCTTACCAAGGGTGATTTTCATAAAAGACGTACTCTAATAATTATCATGGATACACTTGCTCGTATTTGACGTGAGTCTTGATGATTTTTCTTCTTCTTCTTGGTCTGCAGCTGCACGGCGTGTTGCGTTCCATCTCAACCATTGTGCTCCACGTTGTTTTCGGCCGACCTCTTTTGCTTCTTCCTTCTAGTGTCTATCCGAAGGCAACAGCACAGTCGTCTGACGGGTCCTTCCTTCTGTCTGGTGGCCAACTTCATCTTGCCTTCTTTCGTCCACATGCACTTGCTGATTCGAAGGATGTCCACTCTAACTATCCATCTCCCGTTTTTTAGGGTTAGCAAAAGATCAATCACATTTTCATTGTACTGTACCTACAAATATCAGTACTTTGATTCAGTATTGCATTTCATTAACATTTTTATGCTTAACTGTGGTTCATTTCAAAGAAGATTATTAAACTGGTAATTTCTAGACATAGCCCCACCATGTTTTGGGTGGCCTTTGAGTAGCAATACAGCATGATTTTTTATATGTAAAGATACACAGAAATATAAATGTGTTTTTTTTAAACAGATGGCAACATTCTGATCACTGAGCACTTTGAATTTTGAAAATTGGTCAGAAAACAAGGAAGCTATGGCTATTATTTACATATCACAAATTTAGAGTCTTTTGTAGAAATCTTATCTATTCATTAGCTAGTAAGAACAAAGAGGATTACCACCATCTGACAATAATTCAGATGGTGGTACCAATTTCTTGAAGATATACATGCCAAATTAATGAGCAAGGACTCTTAAGGACCCAGTCCAATAAAAACTGGCTTTGGAATGTGGCTTTGAAAGTAGGTACCCACAGCAAGATTGCATTGATGAATGGTGCCATCTGAGCATGAGATGCCAGCAACACTTTACAAGTGCTTTTTCACAGCAAATCTTAATGTATCAACATCAAACAGATGTGAAACTGTACATTTATTTTGAAGACGTTTCTTCACAACTTTTGTTCACACAATGATTATGAATATTCGTCACAACAAGCATAATGTTTTCCTAAAGTCGATTACTGCAGGCCGAGAGGAAATTTTCACACTTTGCTAAAGAAGGGTGTTGTATTGCTACTTTGAGTTGGCCTTGCAGATGGGCTTTGGTGGAAGAATGGTGTAATGTTAATTTAAATATAAAGATGAAGTATAAATTATTAGTATTCATTAGTATTAATTGAATATTTATTTTACTTTTATTCCATGTTATGTTTTTGTTTGCCTCTTTAAATGGCTACTTTAAGACAAACAAAAGGAAACTTGAGGGAAGAAGATGGCTGGATTGCAATGTAAGTTGTATTGAAATTTATCTTATGGAATAAAAGGTTAAAAGCAGCTTTTTGAAATTTATAAAATTACTAATGCTAGTTGTGGTTGGTATTTGTTATGCAAGTAACACTTCTCAAAGGGATACATGACACATTTTGATCCTATTTTTACCTTTTCTTAAAGAAATAATGAGTGTTGGATTGTGTGTAAAGGGTAAATTGCAATTTTTAGTTTTACTTATGGTGAATATTGTTATATTAATGCATTTTTGTTTCATTAGTTGAAAGTCAATTCATCAACTACATTTTTAATGTATAATAATACCATCTAAAAAAGATGGATTAGAAGGTTCTGTGATGATAAACAACAAGTCATCATTAAGAGAATTCTTGATAGCATCCAGGGCCAGTACTAAGTGATTACCAAAGTGTTTGCCACTTATTGGCTAATGTTTAGTTT
>RDPX01000608.1:203715-216344 GCA_003991215.1 Morbakka virulenta | reverse complement strand
AGCGAAAGTTGGATCATAAACAAAAACATGAAAAGAAGAATCGAAGCTGCAGAGATGTGGTTCTTTCGTCGTATGTTGAAGATCTCCTGGACAGAAAGAAAGAGCAATGAAGAGGTCTTGACACTGGCACAGTCGAAAAGAAATCTACTCAGTCGCATCAGGGGTGGTCAAGGACGTTTTCTGGGCCACCTCATTCGTAAAGATGGATTAGAGACTACAACTCTATTAGGCAAGATAGATGGTAAACGATCGAGAGGAAGACAAAGAATTACATATTTGGATAGCATTTGCAAATGGATTAATGAAGGACTAAATACAAACATGAATGCCGTCTCACTTATCCATCTTGCAGGAAGGAGAATGCAGTGGAGAGCTATGATCGCCAACGTCCTTAGAGGATATGGTACCTAGAGAGAGAGACCTACTCTTCATGGATGATCTTAAGCTTTTCAGTAAGAATGAATATTGGTTAGGCTCGTTGCTAGATAGTGTCCATGTGCTTAGTGAAGATATAGGAATGGCATCTGGGCTTAAGAAATGTTGAATTGTCATATCGAAATAGGGGAAATGAGCCATTCTGATATCCCCTTAGAACTCCCCACTGGAGAAATGGTGAAAGAAGTTGATGAAAAACGGATACACCTATCTAGATAAAATTGCGGTGGAAAAAGTTAAACATTGAGGTGAAAAACAAGTGTATAAGAAATATAAAAGGAGAGTGCGTCTAATTTCAAAATCTAAATTAAATGGGAGGAATAAGATAACTAAAAATTATTTAAATAATTAATAATAAGATAATTAATACTTGGCAGTAGCAATACTGAGATTTGGAGTTGGTATTCTTGGGTGTAGAGGAAATGAACTTAAGGCCATCGATAGGATAACAAGGAAAACTTTGTCAAAATACGGGGCACTGCATCCAAGGAGTGATATAACACGAAATGGCATTATATGACATAACAAGGCAAATGGACCGTAATTGAATAACAAGACACATGGACAGTAACTGATTTTTATTCTTACCTTATCCAATTTATCGACCGATGAACATATTGTCCTAAACTTCTCAGGTGGCACACCACATACTCCAAATATTCCATCCAAAATTTTTCGATGATTGATCTAAAAGTTTATGGGATAATAATAAAGCTACAATCGTCAATTTGCTTCTCAAATAACAAAGGGCCTAAATAACAGTCAGTGATCACAATAAGACGAATAAATAGCATGTTAACATCTGTGGTGTTATTTCTGGTTTCTGTGTTGTCTATGATTTAGACAATTTCACTGATAATCGGATTATGAATTTGATGGGTGGAAGAGCTACCGCTAGGTACGCATATTCAAATATTTGAGTCAAGCTGTTGTATAATTTGAATTAAACTAACGAAGTTCTGAAATGGCAAGATGGGTCCACTGTACGCCTATGATTTCAAAGCACACATAAAACAAGTCCTTTCTGAATCAAAAGGATAAAAAGGAGATATCTAAAATTCTCACGACGATCACTTCGGGATAAAGGAGGCCTGCAGAACGTCACAGTGCGCCACTTTCTAAATACAGTATAAAAGCATGGAGTTTTGTGCTTTGCGAAGCACAGCAAATTGATGCGTGAAAACAAGACATTTGACTTAAAAATCTCATCTCATAATGAAAATAAATCAAGAAACAAACTTCTGCAAACAAAATCAGTTGTTAAAAAGTAATTGTTGAGGAAGAAACGTAAAAACTACTGGATATTCTAATCAAATAGTTTTCTTCAAAAAGTTCAATACGTATTCGGCATACACCTGCACCAATCTCTATACGACGTAATAGGCTGACCTACTTCACAGGGTCACTGTTCTCCATTCGCCAATTCTTTTCATCTACTTGATGGCTTCTAGCCAAGGTTTCTTTAGTCGGTCTTACCAGCTCTTTTTATACATTTCCGCTGGGAAATGAAGACGTAAAACGTGCAGTAAGTAAGTTAGTATGCAACTCAACTGACATGCACTTTTTCAGCCAGGTTCAACTCGTTTACACATTTTCTAATTAATATGGTCTACTTACTTCCCAGTACTGAATTTCAGGAACAATTCCTAAAAGGCTGTGTTTATTAGAGTTATAAAGTATCCAAACAATAATACTTCGATTTGACCACTGAATCATAACCACTTCGACAGTTAGAGGCATACAGCACGACTTTCCAGACATAGTTGTAACATAGGTCTATAAAATGTTGGGAGTGGCAACATACTAACAGGAAACATGCCGCCGCAGGATCTCGTCCATGTCGCATAACAGTTTTATAAGTAACTTATAAAATATGGGCAAACATTTAGTGACTATGCGGAAAATCAACGCAAAGCCATTAATCGTTATGTTCGATCGACAGTAAAGAAGCCCCCTAGCATTCCCTTAGTTATTTCAGATTTAAACCTTGAATGTGACTTTTCACAGCTTGTGCAAATGTGTTGATGAGCAGAAAGAAACTTAGCAGGCAATGAAGCTAGGCCTGAAAGCGTAGAAAACAGAAACTAAACTGATTGTGTGTACAATACCTTGCTGTAAGGAAATTCAGCCTGTCTGTACTGGGGCAAAACGAATAAAAACCCTAGCAATTGTATACTTTGATACTTCACATGGAGGAGACTTCCTAAGCCTGCAATAGCAATCTTTGTCTTTTAAGGCATAAATTAATTACACTGTAGGAAAAAAAATAGTTATAGGAATTTTATATTTTATAGCATAGTGACAAAGAGCGAATTTAATGCTCGTATTTACAACAAATGGTCAACAGTCTATTTTTTCCGGGAAGGTGTGTTTTTGTTTCAAACTTCTTTTATTTTGTGTCATTTATCAATTACCTATCTGAAAAGATCTGACCATTTAACTTACCAACCACAAATCCAACCGTACCTCCTACTACAAATCAAACAATACTAAAAATCAAACAAGAATTACATGCAGCACTATTTCACTGCTGGCCAATACGGAAATACAGGATTTGGAAATGTTTCATCATATTCTATGGAAGCCTGCAGATACCCTCTTTGACCATAACCACCATAAGAGTAATTGAAATTGGTGTTGGTATTGCCAACATGTACAAATGTCGCATCGGATGACATCATACTAGCCTGGTGCGCATACTGCGTAAATATGCTGACCCAAAAATCAGATTACATCCCTTCAAGCAACCAGACACAACTGCGTGATCCCCAGCCCTTTGCCGAGCCAAGGACAACGTAGTCCTGGGCGAAGACGAATTTCAGCTAAAATTATTCTAACTACTACAACAGCAGAATCCTGCTTCCACCTCATGTTCATTACTATTATCATCACCGTAATTATTATCATCATCATTAATTTTATGATTAAATTATTATACCATATTCTAAATTAAAGTAAAATACTATGTACCAAGGTATCTCTTGCTTAATGCTGTTCTAATTCTCAAAAATGTTCTGGGTTAAGCCCAAGAGAAAACAAAATAAACTTAATACCTTAATTAGGTATTCACCCAAATTCAGGGAACTTAATATTTCTGAAACAATTTTTAAACATTCCGCATCAGGAATCATAGGATCGTATTGGCCTGAGATGTCCAAATCCTTTTTGAAATAAAAAGCAAATAAAGAAAATTAGTAAATAATTTAATGTATACTTCATAACATTATGCATTTACACATAAAAAAATTCAATTTAATAAGTGTTTATATCAAAATATATTAATTTAAGTATGCATTTAATACAACATAATTCCGTTTTGCATAACAACCAAATAAAATTGTTTCACAAACGCACGAACCATGGAATTTTTTCACACACGCATGAATCAGGGTCAAAGGCGAAAGATCACTGTTCTGTCTTGTTTAGGCTTAAACACATTATTTGTCCAGAATTTATGGTATAAAGGGCTGTCTGCAAGAAAAGGTCCACAGCTATTTAATTCATTTATGCAAGGGCGCTTGGCTTAAAGCATGAAAGTTTTTCGAAGTCCGAGGCTTGAGATTCACAGGAAAGAGATTCTGCCGACGCAGAACCTATTTTCGAAACATACGGCACGTACAAACATCAACAATGCACTCATCAAATACATAAACAAAACGTGGAATCTAGCAGCAATATGCAGGGTCACCTGACCTGTTTATCTATTATAGTGACATAATGGTGATGGATGACAGTCTGTCCATTACTTAATACAACAATAAGTATGTTAGGTAAATCTCACATTACGGACATTGTTTAATCTGGCAAAGAGAAATAAATACTGAGCGAAGAAGCGTCTATAAATTTTGCTCTCTTATACTTTGTTGTTTACTTTAATACTTGCCCAGTCAGCAAAAAATTTTTTCATTTGAAATTTCATCTTCATTATTTTTTTACCGGTACGGAAAGCTTTGATAACAGCAGTGCATTATCATATTCTGAAAGAAGCGAATAAAGTACATAAAAATTCTTGCCTAGGTTAGTTTTTTCCCCTTCAGGATCACATGTAGATTATCTGTAAACTATGTTCGCAATTGTCATGTTGTTACTTCCACAGACCTGTAGCATTCAATCACCTCTGTCATTGCACATATCGACACTACATTTTTCGCTAATCCAGCGTCAGTTCCTTTACCTGCAAAGCCCAACTTTTCCAGTCAATGCAAATAAAGCAATTTGTATTTAATAAGTATTTAATGTCGAGAATTCTGGGTGTGGCCGCAAAAATGAATGTCACACTCGCCACAGTTTTCGCTTGGGAGTGAAATTTCAAAAATAAAATGGGGCTTTGCTTATGTTTGAATCATGGCACCCATTACTCCAATCTAGTAAACACAAGGCAATCTAGAAGACAAGACAATCTAGAAAAAACAAGGCAATCTTGTAAACACATGGCAATCTAGAAAACAAGGCAATTTAGAAAACAAGGCAATTCAGAAAAGACAAAACAATCTAGAAAACACATGGCAATCTAGAAAACAAGGCAATTTAGAAAACAAGGCAATCTAGAAGACAAGACAATCTAGAAAAAACAAGGCAATCATGTAAACACATGGCAATCTAGAAAACAAGGCAATTTAGAAAACAAGGCAATTCAGAAAAGACAAAACAATATAGAAAAAACATGGCAATCCAGAAAACACAAGGCAAGTTAGAAAACAAGGCAATCCAGAAAAGATAAAGCAATCTAGAAAACACATGGCAATCTAGAAAACAAGGCAAGTTAGAAAACAAGGCAATCCAGAAAAGATAAAGCAATCTAGAAAACACATGGCAATCTAGAAAACACATGGCAATCTAGAAAACAAGGCAATTCAGAAAAGACAAAACAATGTAGAAAATACATGGCAATCCAGAAAACACAAGGCAATCTAGTAAACAAGGCAATTTAGAAAACAAGGCAATCCAGAAAAGATAAAGCAATCTAGAAAACACATGGCAATCTAGAAAACAAGGCAATTCAGAAAAGACAAAACAATGTAGAAAATACATGGCAATCCAGAAAACACAAGGCAATCTAGTAAACAAAAGGCAATCTAGAAAAGACAAGGCAATCTAGTAAACACATTGCAATCCAGTAAAAACAAGGCAATCTAGATGACACAAGGCAATCCAGTAAACACAAAGCAATCTAGAAAAGACAAGGCAATCTAGAAAAGACAAGGCAATCTAGAAAAGAGAAGGCAATTTATAAAACAAGGCAATCTAGAAAACACAAGGCAATCTCTTTTAGAAAACAAGTAGAAAAGCATTGGTTTAAAATGCCTTTTGTTTGAGTGGTTGTACCATTAAATATTTATCCTGTTCAAATACAAGAGGTGTTTCATCATCTCACTGTGTTTCTACCACTGCAAGTATGTACATTTTTTATCTTGACACTTCCGTTATCAGATAATATAGTATTCTCTATTTTTTTAGTGGTCAAAGATAACATGAACTCACAATTATGTGGTGACTGTCGTAGATACAGTACACAAAACACCTTTGAGAATTTGTGACACTGACTCTGTCTTTTCTGTTTAGATAAGACTATAGTATATATTAATGATTGATAATAACGATTATGTCGAAATGCATCTCAAAAATCATGTGGTCAAAATTTTATGGACAATTACTACACTGACAGACATGTTACTAGCGTATTGACTGTTGTCACAAGAACTATTTCGAAATGATTGTATGAACATATATCTACAATATCGGAAATCGCTGGAAAAGTTAGAAAGGAACACAGAACGAGTAATGTTTTTGTCTTCATGCTTCAGGGCGGATATTATTCCACGCTTCTTACGTTTTCGCATACCGAACAATGGAAAATTTGACAAGAACTCTGTTTTTTAATTCCAGAAAGGTTTATTACGCAAAGAACTGTATAAAGCTAAAAAGGACCAAACGGAGTTGATGAACAATCTTGATAGAAGGAAAAGTGAAGTACAAAACCGAATACCTGAACGAGTGTTACCATCGGTGGCGTTTCATTCTTGAATGAGTGCCAGAGATGTACGCATAGATGTAAGGAATCGCCATTGCAAAAAGTTGCTAAAACTTTCGGAAGAACAGGAACGACCACTGTTTAGTGTAAGGAAAACTGTTATTCTGCATAATCTTGATGACGAACCACCAAAGTATGTTATTGATACGCTCTCTCTTGGCCCCAAGAACGCTGTACTAGAGCGCTTTAACCCTCATGACGCGTTAGCTGAACTTGATGGTTTTTTGAGCTATTGTAAGGATAGTGACATATCAGAGGAGATAATATCAGACATAAACATCAAAACTATTAATTATATCAAAAAATGCAAGAAGCAGAGGCCCTCAAGAAACATCCAGGCAACAAAGCAATATCTGAGAGAGAAGGGCCTACTGGCAGTTTCTTTCGATAAGGGAGTCGGAATTTGCCTGATGAAGAAGGAAGCGTATGTGGAAAAACTGTCGTCCATCCTTTAGCTACAGCAGTTTGAAAAAATGACTCAAACCAGAAAGAATGCGAAGCATCCTGCTTTCAAAGAAGAGGAGAGGCTTTAGGACAAGTTAAAGGAATTGAAAGACCAAGGAAAGATTGATTTTGCAACTTTCATTAAGATGGTACCGATAGCCGGATTATCAAGTAACCCTCCACGCCTTTATGGACTAGCCAAGGTCCATAAAGCTTCCATACCAGTAAGACCAGTATTATCGATGCCTGGTTCTGTATATCACCCAGTAGCCAATGTAGTAACTGAATGGTTGAAGGTAGTCCCAGAATGCCAGATCAATACGTCCACCAAGAAAATTACAGATTCGTTGAAGTCAGTAAAATTGGGCAATGACGAGGTGATGGTCAGTTTTGACGTAGCTTCGTTGTACACAAATGTGCCAGTAAGTGAAGCAATTGACGTATGTGCTGATTTCCTGTACAGTGGCACGCACAAGTTACCTCCTGTTGATAAAGGGACTTTTAAAGAACTACTATAGCTATGTACATGCAATGTTGTGATGAAGACACACGATGGGTTTTACCGCCAGGTGGATGGCCTTGCAATGGGTAGCCCACCAGCAGCACCCATGGCTAACGCTTGGCCATCCACCTTCGATGAAAGGATAAAAGGAAACGCTAAGCTATGTGATCGATACATGGATGATATTATTAGAAGTATCAGGCAAGCAGAAGTGAGACAGACGTTGGACGAGTTAAATAGTCTGCACACGTCACTAAAGTTCACCATTGAAGAAGAGAATGATCGAAGTATACCTTTCCTAGATATGCTAATCACCAGGATTGATGGGCTGCTCTTGTCGATGTGGTACAGTAAGCCTACTGATACTGGATTGATTATGAATTACCATTCACTAGCTCCGAGACGATATAAACGACCAGTGGTGGCAGGTTTTGTGCACC
Organism: Morbakka virulenta; assembly: GCA_003991215.1. Classification (NCBI taxonomy): domain Eukaryota; kingdom Metazoa; phylum Cnidaria; class Cubozoa; order Carybdeida; family Carukiidae; genus Morbakka; species Morbakka virulenta. Next base: position 208,492 of record RDPX01000608.1, on the reverse strand, counting down.
GAATTCATCGTGCTTGTAGTACCTGGGAAAACGTCCACCAGAGTCTTGAGAAAGCGAAATGCATTTTAGAGCAGAACCAGTACCCTCTAGACTTTTATGAGCCAGTGATTCAGAAAGCACTTGAAAAGGTCCTCAATGTAGAAGAGTTAAATGAACGGGGAATGGAAAATTCGAAGGGAGAACAAAGAGATGAACTTTCCACGAATGAACTTCCTCGAAAACGTCCTATTTTCTTGGCATATCGTGTGAAAGTCACTGAGGACTATTGCAGTGCTTTATATAAGGTGGGTGCTCCATGTCAACCAGTGCTCACACTGCGGAAGCTGAAAACGTGTTCAGAATCACATCGTATACCGAATCAAATGTCCACAATGTCAATTGTGCTACATTGGTGCGTCATGCCGATGTTTAGATGTGCGTTTTTCTGAACACAGGAAGCCATCAAAACCAGTAGGGAAGCACAGAAAATGCAATGTAATCAATTATGTATCCTTGGAAAATGTGGAGATCTTGGCGAGTTGCACACGTAGTGAAAGATTTTTGTTTACGTTGAAAGCCATGTGGCAGAAGGAGGAGCGTCCTCAGTTAAAAACCAAGGACGAGTACAAACGCCACGAACTCACAATTATGTGGTGACTGTCGTAGATACAGTACACAAAACACTTTTGAGAATTTGTGACACTGACTCTGTCTTTTCTGTTTAGATAAGACCATAGTATATATTAATGATTGATAATGACGATTATGTCGAAATGCATCTCATAAATCATGTGGTCAAAATTTTATGGACAAAGATAACATGTTCCATTACTTGCAGCAATGCCACACCAGTAAGATTTTTTAAGCACCCCTTCTCATTTAACTTCGAAGGTGGGGGGGGGGTGTTCATTTATGTGCTTTAAGATGAATTTGTTTGCGAGTGTAAAAGAGCAAAGTATCTCTACCGCAGTTTCAATATATTTTCTGCATCTTTTCTTCCCAGGTTTTATGATACAATGATTTCAAAAAATGATTTGACAAAATGATGAGGCTAGCTGGTCACAGCAGGACATTACTTTTATACTTCAGTACGCCCCTGTTGTTCACTGCTCCTCTTGCCCAGTACAATTTAACACTACCCTGGTACGTTGGATGTTTCCTTATCCAAAACCAAAGGCCCAATTGAATTCATATAATAACGCATTACCTCTGGTTAAGTACACACCATACGTGATTTACATGAAGTAAATGTAATTTGATTCACATAATGTATGAAAAGTTAACAAATTGATATTGCTAGTTTTTAACATCTGACCACAAATATGCATAGAAATATAACTAAGAATATTTTCTACTCGAAGTCATTACAAATCATAACAGTTTATCTGATGCTTTTGTTTCTTTTTGACACAAATGCCGAAAATCTGCTTTCCTAGGTAAGGAGGCGAGGGGATGGTGTTATAAATTCGAAAGTAGGATGGACGGTTATTGAGAGCTAAGTACGTCCTTAATTGGTCCTGGGTACGACATTAAACTACATCCAGTAATATATCTTTAGTCGGAGAGACCACAGTTCTGTGGAGACCAGTGCACCCCTCAAACATCACTGTTCGCAGGTCTACCTTTACCCAGGGTGGTAGTACCTGCATGGGTCCCAGATATGGATTACATATCAACCAAAAGGGCAGAAGGAGCTCAACAGCCTTGGAAGGCAGTCCTTCTAGAGATGGCATCTCTATAAAAATACTGGGCGGAAAGCAACGGCAAACCACCGCTCTATATTCCCAAGAAAATCAAGGATATGTACACCACTCTGAATGAAGCAAACGGCATGAGGCGAATCCTTGTCAATGACCTGGATTCCTCGTTCGGTATGGCAGCTTATGAGGTGGCAGCGGATCGGCATCAGACCACTCTCTGCAACACAACAAACACTGAAAATTGGAACATGGAATATAGGAACATTGTTTCAAGGTGGGAAGCTGGTCAATGTGAAACAAGTAATGTTCCACTTAAGGATAAACATTTTGGGAATATGTGAAACAAGATGGAGTATCCCCATTCCCACTACCACCAAAGAAACGTGGTGCAATTAAATGCGAAATGCACAGAACAATAAGCTTAATGAACCACGTGATAAAAATTCTACTTCGCATTTTGATGATGAGAGGAAGGAGTAGTGTAAGACTTGAGATAGGTAAAGAACAGTTTGGGGTTAGTTCAAGGTGCTGGTACAAGGAATGCGATCTTTGTTCTGAGAATGCTATCTGAAAGAGCCACTGAGTTGCAGACGGATTTATATGTGTGCTTTATGGATTACACAAAGGATTTGGATACAGTGCAGGATGAAGAGCTATTCAACAAGCTAGAATGATTAGACATGGGTGGAAAGGATTTAAGAGTTTTGTGTAGTTTTCTCCCAGTGAAAACTGCGCGCGCGAGAGAGAGAGAGAGAGAGAGAGAGAGAGAGAGAGAGAGAGAGAGACCGCAAGAGACAGACAGAAAGAAAGAGGCCTTTGATGTGGGAGCTTACTTTGGTGTATCAGGGCAAGTGTCTACATAATAAAGCAACGAACGCACCATGCCAACCCCTTTATATGCTACAAACTTTGCGATAACAAATAAACGTTTTTGCAATCAAAATGAAATCTTTTCCAAGAATTCAGCTTGCAGAATTCTTAACTTCCATTCAAAAACTATGAATTTTCATTTGTGCATGTTATTTTGTTGTTCACTTACATAAGTATTTCCTTTGAGATGTCAATATTTTGTTATTGAAACGTTGTTAAACAATTATTTCCTTACTTTAAACTTTTACGCTTAAGCACACAAAATTAAATATCTTTTGAAAGAACCTTACCCTCCTGTATACTACCTGGTTAGTACATTAGTGTATTTAAATACACATAGGCATGTAATAATTCTAAAAGTGCGGTTAGACTAAAAGCATGCACACATACACATTGATAAAATTCTCGATATCTTCCTTTAGTCATGGCTGGGTTATCTCTTCTGTAAACTCTGGCAATATGGAACCTCTTCATTTTGTCGATTCTGTTCATAGCAACATAACGAGCAAAAGGCACCTTTAAATATATTAAGGAAAATCAAATATTCGTTGAAGGTGCAAAGCAAAAACCCTGCAAGACCAAGGTTGACATATGGCTGGAAAGACGTGCGGCTTATGTATGATTGCATCTATTTACCACTGCATGCTATTATGGGCACATGCCTTCATGAGTGCATGTCTCCTGCAGTGATCAATTTCTTCAACAAAATTACATCGTTACATATCACATTGGAATTTCATTGCTGTCTACGAATGACAAACAGGGCATTGATGATAAATACCGGGTACAGCATGCTAAATTACAACCCCAAATATTTAAGGCAAACTAATAAAACTCTTTATTTGAATACATAGGCATATATTTCAAAAATGATAATATATTTTGATGATTTTTAGTCACTTTATCATAACAAAAGTAATGGTTACATGAAGTTAGATATTTTTCACATTTCTCCATTTCAAAAAAATCCACTCCTTTACCAATACCTGGAAAAATTTGGAAATATTAAGAGAAAAAAAATTGCGTGCAGTACTCAGAGTTAGGGGTCAAAAGCGGGCCATCTGACTATCTACTTCTTTGCCACTAATGTGTTTGGTCAAAACTGCCATCCATTTCCCCATTAAAACCCACACAAACACCACCCCTCAGATTTTGATAGCTCACTTAATTAATATTCTAAAAAACAAAATGGAAAAGGATACAGTTAAATCATAACGCAATGACAATAGTTCACCACCCTGATCTTTCAGGTCGTAAATTAGTTTAGAATCTTCGCCATATTTGCCAGTAAGAGTTTCCTGAAATTGAAGGCAATGCTGAGATTAAACAAACGACTAGAACATATATGAGCAAGTTATAGCATCATTTAATCACAGCCAATAACAAATGCAGCAGCAGCACATGCCTTCGCTCAAAGGCAAGTAAAAGCAATTCATCGTGCAGGGTGCCCCACATCATATGTCGGAAATACCAAAGGAACAACACAAGTGGTGTTAATAAAATCTAGCACAAGAACAAACTAATAAAAACTGTGCTTCAATTAATTTTTTCACCAACAACTGCATTCATATCAGTAACATGTTAATATTGTTTGACTTGTTTCAAATTTTGGGTTGTTTTGGGTATTTTTGGGTTTTTTGGGGTTGTTTTGGGGTTTTTTGCACCTAAAACTGATACACAACTCTGACATTTTCAGCCTTGGGGAACTCTGCATTGCTATCTATCAAACCAACAACAGAAACGTCAGCAGCAGCAGCAATAACTGGAGAAACTACAGAAAGATCTTAAAAGGCGAGTCAAGTACTGAGAAAGTAGAAAATAGAAAGTAAAGAACAAATAGCTGTCATTAAAGAAGAACTGAAGCAAAAACTCCAAGTTAAAGCCCAAAGACTACGTAGATTTAATAAAAGAAACAATTTTTACGGCCAATAAACAAAGTTCATGTCCAGCATGACAGCCCGCACAGGGAGATGGTATTCACCTGCCGGACGAGAAAACTTAACCCCGGCTACCGACCAGTAGCTTTAGAGGTTAAGCACCTTCCTCAATATGTTGGTAGTTCCAATGATGGTAGATGTTTGGAGTCCACCCAAGACATCAGGGATGCCCAACTCTTTCAAACTGCGCTCCAAGCGCTTCGTCACCACTCCTAAGCTTCCCACGACGATTGGGACAACGCTGGTACATACACTATGTAACTTTCGGATTTGTTGGGCCAAGGGAGAATA
>RDPX01000608.1:178469-200107 GCA_003991215.1 Morbakka virulenta | reverse complement strand
AAAAAGCTTGCTCAACGCGATTACAAGAGGAGGCATGATAACATTGCTAAACTAATCCATTGGAAATTATGTGAGAAATATGATCTTGAAAGGAAGGAGAAGTGGTATGAACACTGCCCGGAGGGAGTAGTTGAAAATGATGACATGAAATTGATTTGGGATATTAACACACAGTGTGATAATGTTATTGAGGCCAGAAGACCTGATCTAATTGTGGTTAATAAGAAAAGCAAATCTTGTATCATTATTGATGTTGCTGTGCCAGAGATTGTAGGGTACATGATAAGGAACAGGAAAAGATTGAAAAATATCAAAACCTGAAAATTGAATTAAAAAGGCTTTGGTCACTGAAGAATGCTCGTGTTGTACCAATTGTTGTTGGAGCTTTGGGGTGTGTAAGCAAAAATTTCAAGAGATAGACTGACATGATAAAAATTGAGTTAGACATTGGTATAATACAAAAGACAGCCTTATTAGGAACAGCTAGGATTCTTAGAAAAGTTTTAGAAATGTAAGGAGAAAGAAACCTCTTGGCCTTTGGCTGCTAGTTGTGGCTAGCCCAAGAGGAACAAAGCGGCATTAAGAACAGCCTGTGCAAATGCTACAAACTAAGATAATAATAATAATAATAAATAATGCAGATACTTATTTTTCTTAAATTAGTAAAAATTAGTAAAAACGTGTAAAAAAACCCCTATGAGTAACACAAAACAATAAGAAAAGATCATATATTAATAAAAATAAGAAAAACTGTAATCAACAAGGAACAAAACCTAAAAAAACAAAATAAAACTAAATAACAGAAAAGAGCAAAATGAAAAGTATATATTTGTCATGGCTTACCTTGAGTTCAAACACAGGGGTATCAATTTGTTCGGCTCCATGACGATGAAAACAATTTATGACAGTTGTAAAGACTTTTTCCCTGATGGCCATTTGTGTTGGGTTGTAATCCTGTGTACCCTACATTTAGATGAAAGAAAGTAAAGAAATGTTATCATTATAAAAAATTATTTCAATTTCATTTTCTAACTCAAACCAAGGTTCTGCTCCGAGTAGAAAAACTGATGACAACTAGAAAGGTCATACTCAAAAGGTGAAAAATTTTCGACACAAAATAAGAAAATATGAACCTGTTCACTATAACAAGCAGTCAAGATAAAAAAAACGGATAAAACATTAATTCTGCTGCTTGGCTTTCAAATTTGTTGCCACCACTGGGGCAACCATTAAAGTGACTGAAATATACCAGACATCAAGAATTCTCTAAAAGCGACTGTCTGCTGAAACAATGTTTCCACTGTTTCATGAATGGACCATGTGTTATGCTGTCACATGTAACACAATATTCTAGTCCTTTGTAATATTTTACTTTATGATGAATGCCTGCTTGAAGTTCCTCGTAGTCTTGGCTTACCAGTTTACATGTTTGCTGCCTTCTAAATGTATAGATGGCACAGGGCGGGTTTTTTTTGTAGTCTGGTTAAACTAAGAGAGTTGCTACAAGAGTGTAATATCTTGTACGATTAATAGTTATTAATGCTCTATGATTGTATTGAGTGCTTTAATTATCAGCTTGGTACATATATATTATATATATTATATATAACATATTATACATACATAATATATATACCACCAAAATAATTACCTTAGGTGTTTTGAGGACAAACTTCTGTTTATTTCCTTCATCTCCTTTAAGAGCTTTAAGTGCTACTAATTTGGCTACCTCTTCTTTAATCTGCTTATAAAAGAAAAAAAGATAAGCAATTATATGAGCATTTTCATTGCTGATACATTTTAAGATCAACAAATGTATTTAAAAAAATCAGCAGTTAGCAATAACGGCTTTTCAAAAATCATTGTTTTAGGGGTTACAAAGGCAAAATCCAAAACAAAAAAACAAAAGCTTGATGATAATACCCTAATATTTCGTTGTTGTAATGAAGGTTTGGTGGTTAATGTTTAAAACGTGGGGTATTTGGATCAGTAATAAAATTAGAGAAGACAGGCTTAGATAGTATTGTACAAATTCTGTAAATACTTAAGTTCTAAGTAGTTGACCAGATCCTCATCCAGTAACAACTTACTCTTCTTCTTCTTCTTCCTGCGGTCTTGTTCCATCGCTAGGATGGGTTGGCCACATGACACAGTCTGCGCCACTTTCCGCACTCCTTCCAGTCTTCCGGATTCGCTCCAACTTGCCTCATGTCTTCCCTTACAACATCTCTCCATCTCAGCTTCTGCCTGCCTCTGATCCTTTTCCCCTAAACTGTCTCCTGCCATGCTTGCTTTATTGGGTTCTCCTGGTTCCTCCTCATTACATGCCCATACCACTTTAACCTTGCTTCCCTGGTCTTCCTGGATATGTTTGGCACACCGACAAACCTTTGAATGTCATCGTTGATCCGGTGTTCCAGAAGCGATATACCACATATCCACCTTAACATTTTCATTTCTGTCNCCAGTCTTCCGGATTCGCTCCAACTTGCCTCATGTCTTCCCTTACAACATCTCTCCATCTCAGCTTCTGCCTGCCTCTGATCCTTTTCCCCTAAACTGTCTCCTGCCATGCTTGCTTTATTGGGTTCTCCTGGTTCCTCCTCATTACATGCCCATACCACTTTAACCTTGCTTCCCTGGTCTTCCTGGATATGTTTGGCACACCGACAAACCTTTGAATGTCATCGTTGATCCGGTGTTCCAGAAGCGATATACCACATATCCACCTTAACATTTTCATTTCTGTCACTTCAAGGGCCCTTTCCTCTACCTTTCTTAACATTGCTGTCTCTAATCCATACAGTAGCACAGGTCGTATAACTGCTGTGTAGATCTTGGTCTTTAGCTTCAGAGGCATCTTTCTGTCGCAAACTACCCCGCTAATGTCTCTCCACTTTCTCCAAGCTCTGCTAATCCTGGCATCTATTTCTTCCACGTGCTTGTGGTTTTAGCGTAGTGGCGCATCCCCCATGTGGAGGATGGGGGAAGTCCTCAGATTACTGGGGATTGCACCGAATAAGACTGGAATAAGGTGCCGTGGGCCAAATACCACCGGGAGGAGTAGAGCCCCAGAATATCGAGTGTTCTCTTCCTCGTCAAGGTGCAGTGTGCTGGGCCCACCAACGTGTGGACACGTCCCTACACTCACTAACTTTACCCCGACCGTGGGTTAAAAGGGGAAGATGCTGTAGCAGGAGCATTGAAGCTGGGGTGTGGCAGAGGAAAACTAAAGTGTCAATGATACACCCAGGTTTAATCAAGAGCTAGTACCAAGGTCCAGCCTAGGAATGGTCTTGTACTGCCCCTGCCATGGGTTAAATGGCAACTCACTATCTTGTGAGTGGGTCTCTCGACCAAAGACTAGGCGCACTGCCGAAAACTGTGCTGCCGTCAGGCCTTGCCAGCAGGGTTAGAAAATTGGCAAGTTTAAAATGAAATGAATCTTGACCAGTAACAACTTACTCTTGAGGTTTAATTATACTTCAACTCTCATAGACTGAGCCATATGTCTATATTATTGAAAGATCCCAACAATTAATCCAACAAATACAGTTGTTGTATTTGCAGATTTGTTAATATGATCACCTAAGCTGATATCTATTATCATACTAATTTTCAATACACAGCTACTGCTACATAACTGATTTTGGCCTGATATCCACAATTCCTTCCAGTAGCTACTAATGGCTCAAGAGGTATATATAAAATTATTTTAAGATGTGTGACACAAAGACAAGAGATAGACATCAATTTTTGCATTCAAGAATTTTGTCTTTCATGTAATATAAAGAGGACTACAGCATGTTGTCAAGCATTCTTGTTGTCTTGCATTTTTTCAAACAGTTATGACTTCTGTTGATGGGTCAAAAGAATTTGCTGCTTGATTTGTAAAGAAGGCTTATGAAGATCACATATTGGAACAAGTAGATACAGCTAGAGATATGGAAAGAGCACTGTTAAGCAGAGCTGCAAGTCAATTTAATAAGTAAATACTTCACTGACACCATTTGTCATTTGTACATTACACCAAAGCAGTTCTTGTATAGAACTATATGAAAACTAGATATTGAACAAACAAAGTAATAAAAAGATCCACAAGCTTACACTATAAGGGATAACAAGAGATGAAATTATTGATATAATAGGTTGCTTTCTACTAACCATTTCAATTATTATGCTTTAAAATGAAATATACTATATAGGTCTTAAATAAATAAACAAACAAAATGTACACATATACTTTATCAGAGAATAAATATTAATAAAACACAGTAGTTGTTCATACTCCTCTTGTTTCATTTTTTCTGGCAAAAAATGTGGCAAATGATCCTATAAATTTAAATACTAAACAGTCATAAAAGAGCAAAGCCCCTTTTCACCCACCTTGATTTCTCTCTGAAAAACAGACTAATCTCACCGAATCTGCCATCCACTCTCTACACAAGGCTGTATTAATGCAATGTGCAGTAGAATTGTTCATTATGCAAGGCTAGTCTTACTTGTAACATCTCATTAGCAATGTTGGCTGGTTTTGATTTAAATTTACCATAAAGTCTACTGCTGTTGTGTACATTTTCAAATTGTGGGGCATGGTTATATTTCTGTTAATACAGGGAGTAACTTATGAATGATATTGAGGCACAATGACCTTTATTTACTGAACATGTCCCTATTTACTGCATGGGTGATTGATCCAGACCTGGTTGGATGCAGCACTGCCCAAAGCACATGCCTCATCTTTAATACTACTAGTATTAATTCACTCTATAGTTACCACCGCATAGCTGCCAATTTTGGAACACTGGAAATTTAGGGGGTTGGGGTCTCATTGTGAATCTTGAGAATATTCCCTTCATGCAAACATTTCCTGGTTTACAGTATTATTAAAATATATTGGCAAGTCTGCATATTAATTATACAACATCTTAACACAGCCAAGTGGATGTATAAAATAAGGTAAAACCAGATATCACCATGCTCAAACTTGCAGTTTTATTTTTATGCCATATTCACTAACTAGTAGTTAAGAAGTCACTGAAGCATGACCCACAGCCTCTTTGGCAATGACAATACACTCTAACATTAAAATTTTGCTCACTTCTACCTCACTTGGCTTTGCCTTCAAACATGATCTACAGCTGCTTGATATTGTAAATATATTCTAATATCAAAATTTTCTCCATCTCTGCCCCAGTTGGCCTTACCTTCAGTTACAGCTCACAGCTTCTTTCATGTTGGAGATATATTCTAATATAAAATGTCCCCCTACATCAGCCCCTAGTGAGCTTTACTTTTAAACATGGTCTACAGCCTTTTTGAAACTGGAGATGCATTCCAATATTAAAATTGTCCTAAATTGGGGCATTGTTAGTTTTACATTAAAACAAAGACCCTTGAAGGTTTGCTGTTTTGGATTGGCTACCATTTAGTGAGCCATAAGTGTGCTTTCTACTTTTGGAAAACACTTTTCTAAAAAAGACTCTACTTCACTGGGATTAAAAAGGGGTGGAATGCCACAAATTACTGTCAATGTTAACCAATAAAAGGATTAACCAAAAAAACCAGGCAAAAATATTCAAGGTCTGTGTCAGACGTGTGCTTTTATATGGATGCAAAACCTGGGTTATAAAAGAAGTGGAAACAAAAACTCACAAGATCTGATGATGTTGTGGTGCAATGGATTAGAGAGCAGCTTATCTATACCAGAAGCTAGATCTACTCAGCATTGCTGAGGCACTATGATGGGAACACCTTTGCTGGTATAGCTATCATCATCAGTAAGTGTACACTCATACCTTGATATGAATGTCTTCCTCTTCAGGTTGTGTACGATCAACGCTCTTCTTAGCTTGTAGTTAATGATGACTTGCCAAACACCAGTATTAACAATGCTTCAAGCTAAAAATTGAACAGTACTGATGAAGCACATGTAACATTAACATTGGCCCCCTCCTGAGACATTGCACCAATTGTCCAGGGAAACACAACTTCAATATTTCCAATTATTTCCAAAAAATCAACTACAGGATGGTGTCATTCAATTCACCACCTGTTTACTCCATAGCTGCGACACAACAATTCTATTTACACTATATACATGTCCATGGCCAGCACTTTAGAAAGTGCCTTTGACCAAAACATTCAAAAGGTGGTCACAAGAAGCACTTTTCTTAGTTAGGCTCTCAGCCAATTGTTGATTACTTGGCACCCATTTTACACTGACTTCTTTCAGCTCTACCATTTCCTTGAGTCTGGCCACATCGATTTTTTGTCTTGAATCTTCAATTACTTTCACGCTCTCCAAGTTGTCTTTCAATGACTGACTGTCTGTACATAATTCAACATGTGGAGTTGCCTCTAAGTTAAAAATCTCTTTGACCATTGCAGCAACAAGGTGGCCATAATCAGCTGCATCAGCAACAGCAGAAATTTCTGTAGCAAATGGGGATTTGGTAACTCTTTCCAACTTCTTTGACTTACATGAGATTGGAGCAAAGTGACCACCACCACTCAGAAACACTATGTGGGCACCTTGAGAATCTCCATTGGGTAATGAGTTATGCAAACCATCTCCATACACAAGGACTTTAATTTCTTTTGGATCTCTCAGCTTTGGAAAGATGACTTTAAGAGATTTTGCCTTCAAATTACGGATTGCCTTGTTAGCTTCCAAATGACTACTCACAGTTGCATTTCTGCTGTAGTTACTTAACATGCATCCTTGTTATACTACATCCAGGCGTGTGTGAGAGGTCAATCATAAGAGTTGCCCACAAATAGATCTGAGTTTCTTTCTTTCATCTTCTGTAAGCAAACTGCCAACATCTTGTTTGTGATCAGCAGAAATGGGGATCTCTTCCAAACTCATGACATATTGACTTTGATCAAGGTACAGCCTGTCTTGATTCTGTTCCATATTCAATCCAACATACCTGAAAGACCCCTTTGCATGTTTGCTAATTTGAAATTCAGCCAACAGTTCAGCCATTACAGTACAGTGACAATCAGGTGTGCCAAAGTATGTGAAATAATCTACATGAGCAACAATTACACCCACCAGAACTTCATTTTGATGTCACAAGATGAGAGATCGATCATACAGACTGACTTTTGCTCCAAGGTTAATCATCTTCTGAGCCACATGATTATACCACTCTCTTGGAGCATCATTTAGACCATAGATACATTTCTTTAGTCTCCAGAGCATGTTCTCCTTGCATATGTTACTAGGAGGTCTTACATAAACTGTTCGCCTAATATCCTGTCCTTTGAAGAAAGGCTGCAGCAATATCAAGAGAATGAAGTTCCCAATTCATAGTAGGTGCAACAGAAAATATCAGGCAAAGAACTTGTCTGCTGGCAGTGGGACTATCAACTCTTTTATCAGCCAAACCTTCCTCAAATCCTCTTACTACAAGTTTTGCCTTGACTCTCCAAGTGTCATCTTCTTTCAATTTTTCTTCCAATACCCATTTAGAAGAAACCGCCTTTTGTCCATAGTCTTCTACCCATTCAAACACCTTGTTGTCTTTGATGTTTTGAAATTCCTTTTCTTTTGCATCAACAACATCTTGCTTTTTGTCAGCAACACTTGGCAAGACCAAGACTTCATTTATTTCATGATTCAGCTGGTGCCACCATAACACTTCTTCCCAATTCAGAGTAGCACATGTAACATTAACAATCATCATGATGACAATGATGATGAGATCTGGCCAAAGAAGGCCAAAGTAGGTCCTCACAAAAAAGTGAATGGAAACTACCCCCAATGTAGACCCATGCTTAGATGAGGGGGTCAGTATCCTTAAAGATCTTGTAGACTTGTTCCTATAGAAAGCATTAGCCAATAATACAACTGAATATGGAAAACATGAATGCTAAAGAAGGATCATCTAAGATTGGCAATGAAAACATTGGAACTTTTGGTCTTGGTAATAAAAATGATAGGGGAGATGCAGTGTTGGAGTTTTGTAAAACAAACAATTTAGTAATAACTAATACCTTGTTTAATCACCATCCACAAAGACTATACATGGATTTCATTAGATAAATTGAGAAGAAATCAAATTGATTATATCATGACTAACAAAAATGGAAGAGTTGTGTAAAGAACACAAAAACTCTACTGGGAGCTGATTGTAACAGTGGCCATAAACTATTAATGGCAAAGCTTCAATTGAGATTGAAAAAGATTCCACAACCACTAACACCACTGAGACTTGATTTCTCAACAATTAATGAAAACTACCATATAAATATCTCCAACAAATCCCAATCCCTTTTAGAATGTGATACAAAAGAATTATCACCAGATGAATTATGGACATTGGGAAAAGATGTTTTTCTTGAAGTAGCTACCAACACAAATAAGAAAAAGACAAATAAACCTTGGATAAGTATGATAACTCTTAAAGCTGTAGAAAAAAGAAGAAAGACAAAAAAAGATCTAAGAATTCAAATAACCCAGAAGAATACAGAAGAGAAAATGCAAATGTACAGAGACTAATGATAAGAGACAAAAATCACCAACTCAACAAAAGATCTTTATAAGGGTATAAAAATGTTGACAAGAAAATTCAAACCAACAATAGAGACTGTAAAAGATAAAGATAGTGTTATTATAAGTGACAGATTAGAAGTAAAAGAAAGATGGAAGAACTATTGTGAAGACTTATTCAAGAAAAATAGCAGTATCAATCAAAGTTTTGACACAACATTGGACACTAAAGAAGCACCTCCACTCCACAGTGAAATTAAACAAGATATTGATGATATAAAGAACAAAAAGACTCCAGTTAATGATGATATAGCAGCTGAACTTGTTAAGAATTGTAGAGAGAACATATCAAACTTTTTCTTTGAACTTTGCTAAAAAATATGGAAAGAAGGAATATGACCAGAAAACTGGTTAACTTCAATATTTGTACCAATTCCAAAAAAAGGAGATACGATGGAATGCAGTAATAAAAGAACAATAGCATTAATTAGTCACTGCTCCAAAATACTGTTAAAGGTCATTGCTGGCAGAATGAAGAACAAATTAGACCAAGAAATAGCTGAAGAACAAAATGGTTTTCGCTTAGGTAAAGGAACAAGAGATCAAATCCTCAATCTGAAGATATTGATGGAAAGACACAATAAAAAAAACCATAACATCTATATGTATTTCATTGACTACAGAAAGCTATTTGACACTGTTATTCAAGATGCTTATTACAAAATATTAAGAAAATGATTAGGGAGCATGCAGTGAAGGAACTTATCATCACAATGTTCTTTGGTCTTCAATGGTTAACATGGGATTTCCAAATCACATTGTTTTGCTTATGAAACAACTCTATGACAACCAACAAGCTACTATCAGAACAAACTATGGATTAACTGATTCCTTTAAAATTGGACAGGATGTTCGACAAGGATCGATTTTATCACCACACCTGTTTAATATCGATTCAGCATGCATAATGAGAAATGCACTTGATGACTTTCAACAAACAATCAAGGTCGGAGGAAGAGTAATCAGCAATCTTTGCTCTGCCAATGATATAGTTCTCCTTGCAGGAACATTGGAGGAGTTAAAGGACCTTGTTATCAGAGTAAAAGAAGTAAGTGAGAAAATTGGACTATAAATAAACCTAGAAAAGACCAAGGTCATGAAGGCAGCTGGAGATCAAATATCTAGTTATCAATGGTGAAACCATCAAGGCATTAAGTGAATTTTCTTATTTAGGAGCAACAATCACAAAAAACTGTACTGATACCAAAGAAATAAGAACATAAATTGCTATTTCAAAAAAATGATATAACCAGTCTCACTAATATCTGGAAGGATAGGTCAAAATCCCTTAAATCAATACAAAGAATACTATCAACTCTTGTGTTCCCAATTACAACATATGGTTGTGAAAGCTGGGCTACAAAAAAGACCGATGAAAAAAAAATCAAAACATTTTAGACTTGGTGTCACAGGAGGATTTTAAGAATCAGTTGGACTGAAAAAAACAAATGCATTGTTTTTAGAAAAGGTTGGTGGATCAACACTTTGGAGCTCCATTTGCAAAAGGAAACTAACATTTATTGGTCATGTTGCAAGAAGTATGAGTATTAGACATGATATATTAGCAGGAATGGTAGAAGGAAATAGAAGAAGAGGATGACCAAAGACAAGAATAGCTGATAACATCAAAGAGATGACTGGAATGACAATGGCTCAGATGCTGAAAAAATTCAAAAGACCAGGAAAAGTGAAGGAGAACTGTTGGGTGTGTTATGACAGGTCATTATAATGATCATTCTGTTTGATGATGATCATCATGATAATGATTATGGTGGTAAGAACGGGGTTTAGACTGTCCAAATAACCAACACCAACAGTATTCCAAATTACTTGAAGTAGAAAAGGGAAGTCAATCAAGCAAAGTAGCAGCAATACATTACGATCACAAATTAAACCTCAATAAATATTTGTACACAGTAATAGTACACTTATTTTGTTGGAAAGGTTTTTTAATGGCAGTCAACTAGGTCAAGAATCCAAAATGAGGAAATACAAGTAAAACCAAACCACATTTTGTGACTGGTTGTCTAAAGACCATACACAACTTCATATTGTTTAAATAGCAAAGGTAATTAAAGTTGAAAACAAATTGTCTCTAATACTTTTAAGTATGACGGAAACCTTGCACTGCGAATTACTTTGAACTCTTTGATATCAAATTTCTTTACTATATTTTCAGTTCAGCAATTAATAATTGGAAAAAATGCATCTCTTTTAAGTTGAACGCAATTAACACAGCACTTGAATACTTGATGCAAATCCAGACCAAAAAAAGATAAATTAGTTCTCTTTGTATGAAGAAAACTGGAGTAGATTTCGTCCTCTGTTCTAAAAAAAGAAATTAGCACCCTTGTGTTCTGATGACAAAAAGAACTTTGGCAATGTTTCAAAATTATGTAAAAGGGCACACTTTAGATACTTGGACATCAACAATTATTTCTTTGTGGTCAAAGGTGCCAGTATTACATACCTAGGTTCAATGCTGGCAAAGACTGATGATCAACAAGACCTATTGTATTCTTTTTTTGAATTACAAATCCAGCTTAAACTTTATACCAACAACTGGCCTTAGGTTTGCCCACTGTTCCTGGACTAAGGTAATTTGAAACTAAGTTGTGAGTGCATCTAACCCAATTACTGCTTTGGCAGATCATCAGTTTATATATACAATCTTTAATGAAACTAGTTATGGGTATATGTGAAATAAAAAAATCAAAATGTGACATCAAGATGTATGTTCTGCTGTTTAACACAAGAAATGCAAGCTTCACCAAGTCAATTTAATGTGTCAATCACCCAAATGTCACCAATATCCAAACACGTCTGCCATGAAACCAAAATAAAACTCACAGAATATACTAGGAAAAGGTATAAAAAAATCTTAATAAGCTCAATCCATTCTGTTGATCTGATAAAAAAGGTATAGAATTTAATACCAAATATACAATATGCCATGGAAGCTGCCAGTCATGCAGAGGGTTTCAAGTAGTCTTGTATTGTGTTGCAAAGCCAGAGAGGCATAAAAGAATATTCAATTTAAAAAACAATTTTGGGTTTGCTGTTTTGATTAAACCATGCTAAAACACAAGAATAATCCTTTAATTTCATCCCAATGATTGAATTTATGTACTTATAAAGCTTGCATGTATTGGTGTTCTTTTTTTTGTTTGTTTTAATGCCTTTTCCCCCAGTAACTGGGGCTCAGATGGTGCCCTCTACAGGGACTTGGGTTAGGCAGTGAGGAATTTCTTGGTTGGATGCCCTTCCTGATGCCAACCAATGGCTTTTTCTTTTGTAAATTTCCAAAGTTGCCTGCTCTGGGAATCCAATCTGGAATTTTTGGTTACAGTGCAGTTGCACTAATCATTAAGCTATGGCTCCTCTATTGTTTGGTATTTTTAATGTGAGCTTATTTCTCTAAATATCTAACCCATCACCATTTGGCACATTGTGAATGGCTTTAACTGAACTTGTTACAACAACTTCTTCAATAGTATGAACAATAAATACTGCCTCCAAATTCCTTCAAAGAAGCAGGAAAATAAAACAATAGATGAGCCAAAGGGATCACATTGACCTCCAGACAAAAAACTCCCAAAACAACAAAATATTTAACTAATCTTCTGTTTATGCTACACACTAATAAAGTGGTAGATCATCTAGGCTTAGCTAAGAAAGTTATGGTGGGCAAAGAAAAACAGCACCCTTAAACAGGTCTCAGATTCATGGAGGC
Organism: Morbakka virulenta; assembly: GCA_003991215.1. Taxonomy (NCBI): domain Eukaryota; kingdom Metazoa; phylum Cnidaria; class Cubozoa; order Carybdeida; family Carukiidae; genus Morbakka; species Morbakka virulenta. The sequence goes on along the minus strand of RDPX01000608.1, from coordinate 187,814 downwards.
ATGTCTGATATCCAAAAACCAGCCAAAAATAATAATGTGATAAATATTGCTAAGCATCTTACCAGAAACTACTTCAACAATGAATGTTGTACTACTGAATACAACCTCGAGGGCAATGGGTAGACCAAATTTTACAATGGCATATTATGAAAAACTATGAACCTGTCACTTAAAGTCTCACAGTCTTCAAGTATCTGCCTGGGAGCTTATGCTGCCTGATGCCCTTCACTCTCTGAGATCACTCTTGTGTACAACAAATGCCACTTAACGTGATCAAAAGTTTCTACACCAGCAAAAATCAGTGTGTGGCTGTTCCATACCAACTTGGCTGACCACACTGGAAAAAGTCTTCATACAACGAAATGTGAAAGCCTACAAGTATGACCTATCATTGAAGAAGTACATCTTCTGGAGCCTGCTAATCCAACCTATGCTCATGTGAGACTGTCTGACAGTCGGTAGACAACAGTTTTAGTGAGACATCTATCTCCAAGGGGATCATTCAACAGTGAACCCTCCTGTGGAAGTGAAAATGCAGATATAGCTGGGAATGCTGATCCTGATGTTATAAATGCCTCCATTGCTGAACCTGAGAAACAGACAGAGCTACCAATGGATGACAAACTGAATGAAACACCTCTGCCAGTCTTTGCCCCACCTCAGCACACTCGCTCAGGCAAAGAATACTAAAACTCTTCTTGTTTAGAGACATATTCTTCTTCTTCTCACCAGACTCCAGAGTAGGTGGTTGCCTGTCAGTGAGGAAGCGTCAGGGATGACCATCTGTCACGGTCGAGGTAGAGCTCAGTCGCGTTGACGTCTTGCCAGGTGGTGCCCTTCTCTGCAAGGTATTCAGACAGGTACTGGTGCCAGCGTTTTCATGGCCGGCCACTTGGTCTAGTGCCTTCAACTGCGTAATTGAAGGCTAGAGACAAGTGGTAGTCTGAGGGTCTCCTCTTGATATGTCCATACCATTGTATTTGAGTGTTCTTGATTTTCACGTCAATAGGCANGTGAGGAAGCGTCAGGGATGACCATCTGTCACGGTCGATGTAGAGCTCAGTCGCGTTGACGTCTTGCCAGGTGGTGCCCTTCTCTGCAAGGTATTCAGACAGGTACTGGTGCCAGCGTTTTCATGGCCGGCCACTTGGTCTAGTGCCTTCAACTGCGTAATTGAAGGCTAGAGACAAGTGGTAGTCTGAGGGTCTCCTCTTGATATGTCCATACCATTGTATTTGAGTGTTCTTGATTTTCACGTCAATAGGCAATATGCTGATGTTCTTGCATAGATCAACATTTCTTTTTCTGTCCCATTTGTCATTGTTTAGAGACATAACATATAAAAATATATTTTAGCTCTAAATCAGAGACAACAAATGTTATAATAAACTTTTCAATAAGACAGTTAAGCTATCCTTTTTATATATATGCGACATTTCAAAATAGTGAGGTAAAATGTTATGATAGTTATTTTCAGTATTATGTCAATTGTATTAACCTTTTCTTTTTTCCTTAAGGGTGTTATTAACAAATGAATATGAAATGTCATCAACAACAGTGCTCTACCACATTAAAACGTAGGAGCTATCATATAATCAGATGTATGAGTAAGAAAAACTCTAACTTTACAGAAAAGTAAAGTAGAGTTTTTCTTACTCATACATCTGATTATATATATATAATGCAGAGCTCACTGTGCTTGCACAGTTTGACACTGACAGGATCCCACAGTAACTCTTTAGGCTGTGTTTGCTCTGGCAACAAGAGAGTTATGTCTCAGAAGCTCTGCTCTACTGTCTGCAGATGAGTATATATATATATATATGCATTTATGCTGCATAGTTTTCTTTATCCTTTATTAAAAATATCTGCACACTTCATATGGATACAATATTACTTAAAGTTATGCGATTAATGTTGCTGAGAAACAGTAGGAGACAGAATTGAAAGAAAACTCAAAAGTTATATAAAAGACAGCCATGCATAAGGTACTAGTTCACATTATATTTAAACCTTCCAAAATTACAGATGTGAGAAAATAGATAGTGGGTAGAGATACAAAATTTGGGCGTATTACAGAGGGGGAAAGAGGAGCCAATATAGTACAAAACCAAACAAAATGTTAAAAGATAGATGCTAACCTCATTAGAACATAGCTTTCTTGATTCTATTGCACGAATGATGGCTAACGAACTTGTTTTATAAAAGACTTTTGCTACTTTTGAAGTAAACATCATTCAAACCTAGCAGACAAGGTGAAAATAATTTGCAATAAAAATCTCTATGTTAAACTGTCTTACAGAGGATGTATTTCAACTAATTTCAAAATTCATTGTAATATCTTACTCCATAGCTTTTTAATATTATACAGAAATGATACTCAACTCAAAATGGAATTCTTAATCTCTTGTAAGTTCTCTTTCCTCTTTGAAAAACAAAATCATTTATTATAATAGAGAAATGGATAAAATGAAATAAACTATTTGCTTTATCTTTAAAAAAGCACTAACTTGGGAAAACTAAGTTTAGTCAATTTGAGGTCATGTTGTGTTGAGAAGAATGTGCCAATTGGAGCAGTAATCCAGTTCAGGCATTTTGGGGAGAAGGTAATCTTGTGACTCTTCTACTGCTGTATTGCATCTATGCTTTTTTTATTAGATGGTGTTCGATTAACCTTTTTAATATGAAATTACTAAACATTTGTTGATAATGAAGATTTAACTTAGAAAATACTACATTATCAGGAAGATCTGTATGTATATTTAATTGAAGTTAATTGCACTATGTTATATTACATTAGGGCAGCAACTAAGATAAGCCAGGTGCTTCTTTAAAGTTTGACCTGCCGAATGCTGACACACTTACTTGGACTCCAACAACTGTTTTAGCTTGTTTGGATGTTGTCCTGTATCAACTTATTAATTCCAGAAATTTCTTCTGCAGCACTGATGAAATAAAGTTGTATAGTTTCCAGTGGTAATGAAGAACTTTGCAACTGATCTCACATTGTTTACATAATCAACCAACACAAGATTTAGTCAGTGTGCTTAACAGTGGATATGCACAGCATGTGGTGCATCTCTCCTGAACGTCTTGTGGAAGTCAGTGTGTAACCACTGATTATCACTGACTTTAATCTACTATCAAGCATCTTATCCCACACCTTCATTCCATGCTCCAATAGTCTTAGTCCTCTGCATTTTCAACATCACAGGACATCACCTTTTCCCTTTAAGGTTGGGAATGTAATGCTGTATCTCCACTCTATTGGGCATTCTTCAGTAGCGATGACATTACTGAATACTCTTATCATCTGCTTCACTCCAACCACACCAGTACACTTCAGCATATCACTGCTTATATCAGAGGAACATGGTGCTTTTTTAGGCTCTATTGACTTTAGGGCAAGTTCAATTTCCCTGTCAGTGACATCTTGCAGTAGAACCTCAAGACATTCCAGCTCCTTAAGCTTGCTACAGTTCTCCACATTCAAAAGGTCCTTGAAGTAATGCCTCCATTTGTTCCGAATATTGTTGTCTGTTGTTGTAATTTTGTTATCATCCTTTTCCCTCAATGATGTCTTTCTTGTCTTGTCTAAGTTGTTTTGCCATCAAAAACATTTTTCTCCTGCCCACACAGAGTCCAACTTCTCACACAAAGCACAATGACATGGTCCTAGAAATTTTGTGCTTAAAGCCCCATGATTGCTTAAGTCATAATATGTCTTGGTCATACCCCCTCAATCCAGACCTAAAAAATTGTTGCTTCTGAAACAACTATAAAAGTATACATAATACCTGTTGATAAAACTAGAATTACCATCAGTCCTACTGCCATTATTCCTTAAAGATTAAAATGTTTTTGCATCCTCACAAAATTATTACCGCTATGCTTTAAAAAAATAAACGTGTTAAATTAATTAATCTACTGTACATAATTCCAATGTCTATTTCAATAACTCAAGTATGCCAAAACTTTGGCTCCTTTTTTCTAAAATAAATTAAATTTTTTTAAAACTTTTTTCTAATTTTTTTCTTTTTTCTAAAATAAATCAATGTCAATATAACTTTCACATTATGTTATCTTATGCTAATTGGTCAATGAATCCCATACATTTCCTATCAGGTATTATCTTTTCATGTATAGGTCATCAAAGAATCAAGTCACTTCCCAGTTCCCATTTGCCTCTGTGCCACTGAATAATGGAATATTTCTGCATAGTTTCTTCTTGGTAAAGTGTTGCTTCCATGAGATATTCAGAAGTGCTTCCAGCATTCTAGTACAGGTAACATGTAACATAAAGGGGTCTTTGTTGGGGTTTTGTTAATATCCATGCTAATTTTAGCACTAATCACCTCTGGAAAGTTGGTGTGTAACTTGTGACATGACCCTCAAAATTTTGGCATTTATGCAAAAGAATACCAGCAGCTTTAACTGGTACAATGAAACTGAGTATTGCATTATTGGTTATACATAACATAGGTGATGATGTAATAACAATCAAAGTGTTGCCAGGATATTGCCAATTTAACTCATTCCAATTGTTTACAGGCAGCAGTTATAAGTCAGGCACCATATTCTCTGATAAATCTATTTAAAATATACCACTTCTATCATCTGAAAACTGCCTAGTTACCCAGAACATTACATATATATGATGATATAATGCTGCTGGTGAAGCAAAATGACTCTGAATGCTAAGGCAACAGTTTCAAAGAAATTAATCTGTGATTGCCTTTTGTAAAGCCCTCTTTGTCATTTAAAATGGAATATCAAATATATGAGAAAAATCTTAGGGAGGGGTAATTTAAGGGTATCAATGCTAAAAAAGTAGTACAGAAGGAAATAACAATTTATACTTGGGAAATAGGTGTTTGGTGACCGTTTAGTTGAGTTGATTACTTGCTTTGTGGGAAAGCTCTATGAGTTTTATGAAAGAATACAAAAAACCCTGAAAATAATATGGCATTTGACAGAAATGTACCATGCAAATTTACTTGTTCCTGCATGTAATAGCCTACTATTCAGTAGTGGCAAAGCAGTTAAATCAGTGGTTTACCATGCAAGAGGTTTCAAGCTTGAGCCTCAGCCACATCCTTGGAAGTACTGTTCATATCATATTTTCTTCAATAGAAGCCACACTTGCTTACAAGTTGTTCTTATACAGAAGCAGCAAAATTTTCTTTAAAAAGAAAACTTGAAGGCACCTTTTAATAAAAGCTACATATGGGGAAGCAATAAATATATATTGTTCCATTATAAAAAATTTTCTATTTCAGATTCATCTAACATTTTGTCAGTTAAATTGTCAATTTCCTCTGATAAATAAATACCATTCTGTCTCGGATCTCACCATCTAATGTTTGTCTCAGTTTGGATTTAATGATTCCATCTGGTTTCTTTGGAAACATCTTGGCTTCCTTGGTTGGCTGGACTTCTCTGAGGCAATGAATCTTGCTAGCGGTCACTTGTATTTATCCCAAATGTATCAAAGGATTTCCTGAAAATTTTAACATCAGGTATATTTTAGGCCCAGACAACCCACTGAACTAGCAAAACATAGTTTAGTGGTGTCACCATACCTCCATTGGTGTATTCTAAGTCTCCTTTTTAAAAACAATTTGTCAAACAACCCTTGGAAAATTGTATTGTTGATGGAAACATCCAATGGCTGGAGGTACTTTGTATTGGCTCCTGGGATTATATCCATGAATGTATATATTTTCCTTAAAGTCTCTTTGATTATGCTCTTCAAACAACGCTCAACAGCAAGCTCTTGCACATATAGAGTTATCAATTTACAAGGCACACAATGTTTCTAACATTCATCAATAATTTCTATGACAGTTTCTCTTCAAACTGCCTGATAACTGTTTCTGCCCTGTGCCACATAAGCTTTTCTTTCTGCTTTGAACTGATGACCAAGATTTATCACTAATTTCAAACAAGTTCCTTCTCCATCACTGAAACATATTTTCATCAACAGAAAATTTTTTACCAGTTTCACTGTTCCTGTTTTCTTCAACAAATTTAACAACACTCAGTTTGAGTTTTAGATCATAATTTCCTCCTTTCTCTGCCTTGATCACTTATGACATTCTCTCTCAGCTTTGAAAGCCGTATGTTTAACATGCTCTATTCAAAATTTGGTTTGCATATTGACTTTGATTCAAAACTGTTCAACAATGTGATAGCTTCAATCCATTTTAGCAATGTAAATGCTTCATAAATTAACAAAAATATAATTGTCAGTTAACAAAGAGCAAATTCATTCCTAAATTATTCCTACTGTGGGAAATGAAGGCTGCCCTTGAAAAAAATGCTGTAAAAATTTGCTTGCTAAAAATTTGCAAAAGTTTGCTACCTAGTCTGCTTAGGTTTTAGAACATAGAATTTGGAGAGAGAAGCAAGCAACAAATGAGAGAAAAGTAAACCCCTGCAATTAAGTTGTTTCCAGCCTTGCCTTGGGTGAAAGAAAAGAAAACAGCAATCACAACAAACTAAAAAACACTATGTAAAAGTAATGTGCCAGAGTTAAGAATTGGTCTATGTACTGAAACAATGTACATTGGTAACAGGTCTGAATGAAAATTTCAAAATGCAAAATGGACAACTGGCATGGGATGCATACCTATACTAATACATGGTAAATAGCAGGTGCTTTTATATGTTCTGTTTATTTCCTTTTATTTATCGATCTACCCATCCAACTATCTATCAATCGATCGACCGATCAATCAATCTATCTATCCATATATCTACAAATTTATTCATGTGTGTGTGTGTGTGTGTGTGTGTGTGTGTGTGTGTGTGTGTGTGTGTGTATGTGTGTGTTTATGTTGGATGGTCAATGTAGGACTGCATTTAAAGGTAAAAATGAAATGATTTAAGATGAAGGTTTACGAGTTGGGGAGCCCAGAAACAATATGCACAAAATTCAGTGAATACTGATGGCTTTGACATAACCACTGCAAATAATAAAGTTTTAACAATACTTGGTGCAGAATCATTTAAAAACCTCTCTTGTTCAAATAAGTTTTAAATTTGTTATTCTTGATCAAGTTCAATCTGTTGTTCTTGGTCAAGTCATGAATTTGCCCCTAAGTTAAGGATAAATTCACGACTCATTTAACTTGACCAAGAATAACAAATTCAAAACTCATGTCAAGACTTCAAATAAAGGTATGTAAGCGTAAACAAGACCAGTTGTCGTGATGGCTCAAAAACGTTCAAATGTCCTAAATTCAGATAATGAAGAGTGGTCCTTTATCTGGTTCCTGATTTCTGTTTACCACACAATATGTTTTAAACTGTTGAAATTACCAGTGATAAAGAGTCAAAAAGACAGTAAAAGTGGCAACATAGGCCCATTTTGTTTTACAGAAGTGAAACAAATAAAAACTTACTCTAGCCTTCTGTTCATCTGTCTGTGGTTGTTCAGCTTTTAATTTCCTAACCAGTTCACCTTGTCTTTTAATATCTTCTTCTATCTGTTTTTTATCAACACCATGGCAAGCCATTCTGATAAAAGAACCGTTTTTTTCAAGCGATTTCCAAATCTCATCCCTCTGAAAGAGATTAGAAATGTGACAACCCTCGTTTTCAGTTGACTAGTCTCACATGATGATGTGATGATTCAGAAGATGCATTGGTCTTGACTTATGGCTGGTCACATGGGATCTCTTCCAGGTCACGGAAAGGCCACTGGCACTGAAGGTGGAGCAGCAAAGTGTGTGACACACATGGGGCACATTGTAAGTGCATAAGACATTTGTGGCCGGTCACCGGGGAAAGGTGTGAGTACCTACCTCGGATTTCTATCATAGTCAACCATGGATCTCTCAACTCAAAGTTTTTGTCATAACGTGATAGATGGGACCCCTGCAGTATACCAGCTTGTAAATAGTAACAGGAAAGAGAGCACTGGAACAGATAATAGTGATTGCAGTGACGGCATAGGCCTAAATTCCTTGGAAAGGCACATGCCTGATAATGTCACTNTGGGATCTCTTCCAGGTCACGGAACTCTCACTGCTGGCTCCAAGTAACTGCTTGTGCATGGCAGTGGCCACAACCCGGTACACCGCTTCAGTTGACTGGCTAAACGCAGTGAGGGGATTGAACTTGTCCAATTGAAGGGTCGCTTTCCCTTAGGTGCACGAAGTCTGTGACAACGGACGTGGCAAAGGAGCCAAATAGGCCACTGGCACTGAAGGTGGAGCAGCAAAGTGTGTGACACACATGGGGCACATTGTAAGTGCATAAGACATTTGTGGCCGGTCACCGGGGAAAGGTGTGAGTACCTACCTCGGATTTCTATCATAGTCAACCATGGATCTCTCAACTCAAAGTTTTTGTCATAACGTGATAGATGGGACCCCTGCAGTATACCAGCTTGTAAATAGTAACAGGAAAGAGAGCACTGGAACAGATAATAGTGATTGCAGTGACGGCATAGGCCTAAATTCCTTGGAAAGGCACATGCCTGATAATGTCACTGTAAACTCTAGGAAACGTCCTCCGATACTCGGCACATGGAATGTGTGCACACTTCACCAAGCAGGCAAACTCGATAATCTGATAGTAGAAGCCAAGCGATTGAAATGTGACATGATGGGAATCAGCGAAACTTATTGGAAGGAAAGCGGTACAGTTGAAAAGGAAGGATTCACTTTCATCTTCTCTAGGGGCGATGCACACAGCAGAGGGATGGGGCTTCTTGTGAGCTCTTCATACAAAGCCAGCATAGCGGATTTCTGGCCTGTCTCAGATAGAATACTGCTGCTAAAGATCAATACGAAACCTTTCAATACATGCTTTATCCAGGTCTATGCACCAACCGCCGATCACCCTGAGGAAGAAGTGGAAATGCTTTACGAAGAACTGGGAAAGCTCTTTAAAGATGTAAAATCCAATGAAGTACTACTGATAATGGGAGATTTGAATGCCAAGGTTGGACATGCACGCCACACGGACATCGTGGGAAACTGGGGCCTCGGATCAACAAACGAACAAGGGACTCGTCTAATTGAATTATGTGAGGAACACAGCTTAGTGTTGATAAGCACATGCTATAAACAACTGTGGGGAATATTCTTAGCAACTGATAGAGCCCTGTTTTCCTGTAGAAAACTCCCTGTGACACTAAAATAACTCACTTGTGTAATTGTATGATATTTATTATTATGCTCACATTTCTCTGATCCTATCCGAGCTGATTTGATTTCCACTAAAATTTATGCTGTATTTATACAATTTTCTAAATGACCTTGGTCATAGTAACCAGGTCGTAACAACAACAAATATTTCGTTACTTACAAAAAAGGGAAATAAAATTTGCGTATG
>RDPX01000608.1:138854-173448 GCA_003991215.1 Morbakka virulenta | reverse complement strand
TTATGCTGTATTTATACAATTTTCTAAATGACCTTGGTCATAGTAACCAGGTCGTAACAACAACAAATATTTCGTTACTTACAAAAAAGGGGAAATAAAATTTGCGTATGAATCAAAACAAACGTCAGATAGGGATTAAGAACCTCAGTAACAAAACAAACAAGCCGCTGTTTTGACGACAACAGCGCGCAGCGTGACTAAAATCTAAATATTGGCGTTAATGAAATTGTCCGGATTAGGCCAATTACGTAAAATGTCTCAACTTTACCACACAACACCCAAGAAGGCTGTACACTTGGAAGAGCCCAGGAGATCTATATAGAAACCAAATCGACTACATAATGATAAAGAAAAGTTTCCGGAACTCGATTACCAATTGCACTACCTACTTAGGGCCTGACATCGATCCTGATAATGTCCCCGTGGTCTGCAAAATGCAATTGAAACTAAAGCGAAGTGGGAAGAAAGCTGTCAAGCCAACACTGCTCGACTTCTCACAGATGCGTAATGAAGAGATGCAACAAAGATACAGCGTTGAAGTTACAAACAGTTTCACCTTACTAGACAGAGTGGTCAACGAGGAGGTAGAAGAAGACATAGAAACGTACTGGAACCGTTTCAAAGATGTTGTGACAGCACCTGCAAAGAAGGTTCTTCCAGAGAAGAAGTCAAAAAAGAACAAATATTGGATGACTGACGAGATACTGAGTCTAACGGAAGAAAGGAGAAAAAATAAAGGCACAGAAAACTACAAGACAATAAATCAGAGAGTGACAGAAGAATGCTTTAAGGCTAAAGAGTTATGGAAAGAGAGAAAGGTGTGAAAAAAATGAAGAATCTGATAAGAGACACAGCACCAGAGAAGCACACAAAAGGTCAAGGAACTAGCAAACAATAAAAATATGAAATCTAGTTTCTGCAACAAAGATAAAGATGGCAGGATGCTGTTCAGTCCTAATGAAGTTACAAACCGATGGCAGGAGTACATATCAGGTCTCTACTCTAATAAAGACATCAGCTGAAAAGCCAGAGGTAATAGAATGCACAAGTGGACCAAAGATCCTAAAAGAAGAAGTGGAATCTGCTATAAGCAAACTCCGATTTGGAAAGGCTACAGGAAAGGACAACATTTGTGCTGAACTCCTGAAATATATGGGAGAAATAGGCTTAAAGGAGCTAACATTCCCATGCAATTTGATCTATGACACTGGTTACATACCTAAGGAACAGAATCAATTCATCTTTATTACACTTCCAACGAAGCTTAGAGCTACAAAATGCACCGAGTTCCGAACTATAAGCATTATGAGTCAAGTGACGAAGGTATTTCTGGCAATAATATACAATCGCATCAAGCAGAAAGTAGATTATGAACTAGCAGAAGACCAGTCTGGTTTTAGAAAAGGGAAGGGAACGAGAGAAGCTATATTTTGCGTTAGAAATCATCTTAAAAGAGCGATTGAAATGCAGAATGTTGTCTATCTGTGCTTCATTGACTACAGGAAAGCCTTTGACCGGATCAGACATAATCAACTTGTGCAAGATTTAAGAGAATTGAACATAGATGGAAAAGAATTGAGAGTAATTATTAACCTATACTGGAGTCAAGAGGCGGCCGTAAAAGTAGGCAACAATTGCAGTAACTATGTGCCAAATGAGAGAGGAATACGTCAAGGGTGTGTCATGTCACCAACATTGTGCAATATTTATGCTGAAAGGATTACAAAAAGTATTCAACCACTGGAAGGTTTTGGTGTGGGAGGGAAGAATGTCAATTCGATCAGGTATGCGGAGAACTCCACCGTCATAGCAAGCTCTGAAGCTTCACTCCAGTCAATTATAACTGAAGTTGATAGGAAAAGCAGGTAAATTGGACTGGAAATAAACGAAAAAAAGACAAAGATAATGGCAGTTCATAAAACATCACATCCAGTGAAGAGTGAGATAACTGTAAATGACAAGAAACTATCGCAAGTAGAATCGTTCAAGTTATTAGGGCACACCGTTACAAGCAATAGCAGATGTGAACAAGAAATCAACTTCAGAATAGATATGGCAAAATCTAGCTTCAACTCCTTCAAAAAAGTAGTAATATGCCGCAAGATCCGCCTCAATCTTCGACTAAGGCTCACAACGGCGTACGTATGATCCACATTTCTCTATTGCTGTGAAATGTGGACTCCCACATCAGCATTAGAGAGGAAGATTGTTGCATCCAAAATGTGGTGCTATCGGCGCATCTTACGAATCAGCTGGAAAATGAAAAAGTCAAATGACGAAGTGCTGCAGAAGATGGGAATGGAGAAATGCCTAATGGAAAGCATCATGAAGAGACAGTTAAGCTACTTTGGGCACACTGTAAGGCACAGCAGCTTCCAACAAGACATTCTTGACGGCCGTATTCCAGGAAAACGATCTAAGAGTCGCCAGTGACTAAAGTGGACCGACAACCTCACAAGAGTGACCGGTCTCAACCAAGAGAAACTACGGCGAAAGGCTCAGGACCGCAAGAGCTGGAGATCTGTGGTCGCCAACCTCCGGACCGGAGACGGCACCAAGGCAAGACAAGGCAAGGCAAGTCTAACATACGCCTGCCAGGGTAGTATTCAGTGAATTAATTCCTTAGACTAGTCAAAAAACCACCTGGTTCAGTGTGAGAACCAATGACTTTGCTGAATTAGGACTAACTTTCCGGGAGGCCCAGGGTGTAGCTCTTGACAGAGACCATTGGATAACCTTGATTGCCCGAAGAACCTTAAACACTGTAAGTGTGAGAAGTGAGAGTCATAGCTAAGTGAGTCACATCCATAGGGTTCTTGAACAACATCGATCTAGGGAATAGTTTAAATCCGCTACGTTTTGGATGTGGTTTTGGAAGCTTTTCCAAAGAAGTCGATGCATTTTCAAAATGAACGACATACAGGTAGAAAGTCGATTGGCATTTGAAGCAATTCACGTTGTTTCAAATAGGTTAAAATTTTCCTTGCAAAATAGCTTACGCTTACGCTTAGGCTCATCCGATTCCTTGCGGTCACGGAGGAATTATTANCTTGATTGCCCGAAGAACCTTAAACACTGTAAATGTGAGAAGTGAGAGTCATAGCTAAGTGAGTCACATCCATAGGGTTCTTGAACAACATCGATCTAGGGAATAGTTTAAATCCGCTACGTTTTGGATGTGGTTTTGGAAGCTTTTCCAAAGAAGTCGATGCATTTTCAAAATGAACGACATACAGGTAGAAAGTCGATTGGCATTTGAAGCAATTCACGTTGTTTCAAATAGGTTAAAATTTTCCTTGCAAAATAGCTTACGCTTACGCTTAGGCTCATCCGATTCCTTGAGGTCACGGTGGAATTATTAATGCAAAATAGGAACACCTGAAATAGGTTGGGTAGAGTGGGAGATCTAACTAATTGGGTAAACGAGCTTGACTATAAATTTGTTGTCAGGAGTAAAGAGATTGCTTATTTATTGATAAGTGCCTAGCCTCTCTGACGTTAAAGGCTTAAAAATGACCAGCCTAAAAATTGAAACCAATGTTCCGCAGTGTCATAAGTTCTGGGTTAAGTTTCAGTGACGAAGTAGGTCATTGTAACTTTGTCCAGAACCACACTTTGAAACAACATCTCAAGTGAGAACCAAAGCAGACAATTTTATTTGTTGCAGGAGACGAAAAATAACAGTATTTAAAAGATTTCGGGAATAGACAATGGTTAAATTAAGCAAGTGTTTCAAAGAGCAACGAAAGATAATCTTAACTTCTAATAATCAGGTACTCAGACAACAAACGAAGACTTCAGACTTCCATAAACTTTGATATCAGATTTGTTTTGAATAAACTTCTTTATTGTAAACCGATTCTTTAGGACTGGTAGTAGTTATATGCAGAGTTGTCTTGATATGGGAATTTCACTATCATGTGGTGGCTCATGAGCCCTGAGGCTCTTGTTAGCGCACAGATTAACCCAATTCCTGTGTAAGAATTGAAAATAAGTTAAGAACTTTCGCGTGAAAATGAGACAATGAAACTAAAGCCTTTATGAAAATATAAAAGTCAATCCAGAAGTCAAACCAGAAGTGGATCCAGGGAAAAATTTGATTAGTGCTTAAATACTGAAAACAAAAATAACAACGGGTCTGGGGGCGTATCCCTCTAATAATTCTCCTGACCACTCTTTTGTTTTGAAGAAAAGCCTTTCTATATACACTTGACTTTGTCAAAGTATATTTGATTTTCGTAGTAGCTTTGAAGGTGTGTGCTTTTGAGTTATCTTCTGTTCTGTATATTTCATCATGGCAATGTGCTGGTAGGATTTCTGCATAGTCAAAAGCTGGATTTACACTTGTTTAAAGTTGAAAATAAGTTTAAAACATTTTAACTTTTCCTGGATCGACTTGGATCGACGTAACTGCATCGACTATTAAGTCAATGAGAAGCGAATATGAACTTTCAATTCATTTCACATTTTCAAAAAGAGCTAGCCACTCCAGAAACAGTAAAAATTGCAAGGAGCAATTAGCCATTGTAATGTATTTACTGTAATTTAGAAAAGTTGACAATACTTTGAGGTTATGAATGAGAACCAACAAGAACTTTTAAGAAGTGATACTGTTGAAAACTCTCAACAATTTAAACAGATGGTAAGGGAGGCTACTTTTACACAGTTTGCAAGTGAACGTTTGGTAGTTGTTGATAAGGTACAAGCAATGTCTGATGATGTAAGGGAGCAGATTGCAAATACAATGCCCTCTTACCCAGTACTATGGAGCACCTCTTTAAGATCATATAAGGATTTAAACAAATAAGCTAATAAGCAGAAATAAATCAGCACCAAGCTGAATGTGGTTAGTGAATACCGCAGATTTTTACTGAAAGGGTTTTGTAAGTCAGGTTCCTAATTATAGTTATGTATTGATTTATAGGTGTTAAGACACCACAACACTAGAGAGTTGTTTGTTAAGAGAAATTTTTCCCAAGATTTTAAGACTGTGAAACTTTTTAGTCACTACACAGTTTTGACTTAACTTCGAGACATCATATGTGCATAACCAGAACTACATTCCTATGCTTTTTCTTGTCAATCTGTTACTTTTTAAACTAACCTCATCAGAGTTGGCACATTGTCTTACATGGAGTAAAACGTAATCACACAGTCATGGAAAAGCCCCTATTAATTATAAATTTGTTTTTTATACCAGTATAATCTTCAGAAATTAAAAGAAATAACTAAAAAAACTTGATGACGAATATCTTTACCGAACATTTCGATTGAAACATCACAGTACTCCTCAAAGATTGTGCTTTGATATATTTTTTTTACTTAATACTTATCAAATCAAACAAGGAGGTGATGGAAACAGCAAATTATAGAAGATTGCTCATAAAATCAATCCGTAGGAGACAGTTTCAATTTCTGGGACACGTATGTAGGAAAGACGAACTTCAAAAGATGCTATGTGGCAAGATAGAAGGGAAGAAAATCAGGGGCAGACAGAGAGGATATTCATGGATAGTCTTTATCAATGGACAACGCAAAACACATTAACGAAAGCCGAGCTGATAAGGAAAACGGTAAAAAGGAAAAATTTGCGCGCCATGGTTGTCTATGTCTGTTCCCGACCTGACACTTGAAGAAGGATAATAATACTTATTGAAGTTCATTTTTGGAAGGGAGTGAATAAATGGACTTTGAGATAGAAATTACATCACAACGTATACTACCATAAAATAAAAGAAAATACCTTAAAACAATATGTAAGCCTTGGATTTGATGACTCAGAAAAGGGCAGCTTTATCAAATAATAAAGATCACTATTATCTAAAACAAAAAAACCCATATCAACTTATACTGAAAGTGCCTTACTACTTTGAGGATCTCAGAAGAAAATTTTGAATTTATCTTATCTTAGACTTGAAATGTTTATGAGTAAAATCCCTGGAGTTTGGTTTTGATAGGCTCTATTTTACTACCAATCACTCAATCTGTACCGGCCAAAGAAATTAACATTTTTATAATTTAACAATTATTTAATTCTGTTTGTACTTATTAAATAGAACTATTAATAAATATATATGTATATATATTATATATATAAATATATGGCTGATGATCGAAATATCGTGAAACTATTAGTTGCAATCATAGTTCTTAATTTTCGTGTTTTACCTTATGTTATGTTATAACGCTACTGCATCACTAGGTAACCTAGGATAAGTATGTCTACGTCTGAAGTCCGGCCAAGGACGTTAGAAGCGCAGAACATGGCGCAAGATTGATGCGGTGCCCAAAAGTGCTGAAATCTGAGCACTTGTAGCAATGTTAGGGATCTGCAATGTTTCGAATGCTTCGAATAGTCCAGGTGGTAATGTTCCCATGACTCCAACTATCACCGGCACAATGGTCACTTTGGTTCGGTACTTACGCTCAAGCTCCTCTTGCAGAGTTGAATACCTCTCTCGCTTCTCCCCCTCTTTGAACTCAAACATCCATTGGCACTGCAACATCAATGAGCGTCCAGGTTCTTTCACACTTATCGTGGATGGAGATGCTTCGCTTGTTATGCTTGATTCGGCGATCCGTTGACAAAACCGTGTTCCAGTGCAGCACAACTTTGCCATCGCCCACTGGCATCACATTCCTGGGGTGTTGCTCGAACCAGTTCTCTCCTACCTGTACTCCAAACCTTCGGCACAACTCCCAATGCATTCTCTGTGCAATTTGATCGTGTCTGGCAATATACTGGCCTTCGACCAGTACTACTTTGGCCTGTCCTGCAAAGACGAGGCCTTCTGTTCCCTTCTTTAGATACCCGCTTTTTATCCAATCGATCAACCTTGGATGGGCAATCCCCTCAACTACTCTAAGGAAGTTTGGATGATGGAAGATGTAATATATATATATATATATAAATTGACCCATTTAGTAATGTTTTAAAACTATAGGGACACAAAAAAGACTAAAAATTATAAAGTATCATGCTTACAATAAATTTTTTTCGCGATGCCCTATATTATTAATCTTCTGTATTATAGTTGTAGTTTTATATACAAGTAATTCTCTTTTATGTTCTTTTATACAGTGGAATTGTGACTGAAAAATGAAAATGCCTCTATTATGATACTAAATTTTGGACTTCAAAGATAAATTTTAATTAGTCAACTTTTAATTCAAAAAGTAGGGATTACAGTCCTGAGAAATGGCTGAAAAAATCAAGTGGGGAACAAAGAAAAACGTGCCCATGTATGTATGTATATATGCATGTTTGTATATATGTAAAAAGTTATGTTTTCATGCAAACACATAATAAACTTTGTCTATATCTACTGCCTATGAAATGAATCTAAATTTTCATTTACAATATTCTGCTGCTATGATATAGAGCATTCCGATTTCAAGAAAAAAGCACTAAAACTACTACTGACCTTTTTGGCTTCAAATAAAAATTTGTTTTAGCGTACTCTTCCAATATCAACAATCACACCTTTCAAGTTTTTATTCTCATTTTTGAAATCTCCTTGCAATCTTTTTCCATTCCCCAGCTGTTCCTGTGGGTTTATAAGATGATCTGATGGAGTACTATCCTGTGGCAACCATCAGCTGTCCAATAGGGGATGAACCCACTGACCTCTTGACGTCATCCTACTCTCATGTCTGGCTCCAAGTAGCTGTTTTGTATGCGGTAACGGCCACACTTCAGTACGCCGCTTCAACTGGCGGACTAAACGACATTTAGGGTAGCCAACAATTTTGTTGGTGGTGAGTAGTGCTCGACTCGCAGTAAGTGCACGAAGACCGAAAGCGGCAGAACTGGCGGACGAGTCTCAATAAACAAACGGCAATAGAGGTGTAACCTGTAGGCGCATAGCGGTATGCAAAAAAGAGGCGTTAAATTCAAGTAGACATCCACTGATTAAAGGCAATAGCAAACCACCGCAGTAAGTTGCCAAGAATGTCATATCAATGCATAGGAAAATGTCTAACGTTAACAGCGTGAATAGGGTTAAGATAACTAACACCTCGCTCGATGGAAACCTCCATCTTCGACAGGTAGAGTTCGACCGTCATCCAGAGATTGTCAGAAAGAACAGTTCTCTTGGAATAGGAACTTGAAATATACGTACATTATATCAAGCCGGAAAACCATCAAATGTAAAGCAAGAAATGGACCTTATGAATATCAATGTATTAGATTTGTATGAAACGAGATGGTCAGATTCAGGAAGTTTCGATGCGAATGGCATATACTCTGGTGGAAATAAACATAAAAGTTGAGTAGGAATTACACTTGACCAATGGATCAACAAAAGCTTACTCGGCTATTGGACCGCGCCAGATAGATTTATGGTGGCGAGAATAAAAGTCAACCCGTTCGACATCACCATAATTCAAGTGTATACACCAACACCTGAAAGCAGTAAAGAAGACAGATTTGATCTACCAGCAGCTCGACGAAACAAGAAGGCAATACAAGTCCCAAGATGTCACCGTGAGATAAGCGATCTTAATGCAAGGACAGGTGTGAAGAAACTGCACAAGTAACAGAAAAATATGGGATTGGAGTGATCAATGAAAGAGGAGAACGATGGGTCAGCTGTTAAGGCCAAAGACGGAAGTTTGTTGAAGGAAAAGGAAAAAGTCATGGAGCGATGGGAAGAATACAGAGATGAACAGTTCTTGGGTGGAAGGGACGAAAAGCTCAACATCAGAAAACCTCTGGAAAAGCAGAAGATCCAGAAAAGCAAAGTCAAACCAGCAATTAACACAATGAAGAGAAACAAGGCTGCAGGACTAGAGAAAATCTCATTGAATTGACCCAAACATTTACGATTTTGTAATCGACAAACTAACAGAACTTGTCAATAAAATCTACAAAAGTGGGCAAATTCCATCAGATGTCAAAATCAATTTTCGTCGTTTTATCTAAAAAACCGGGAGCTACAGGATGCGAGCTCCATAAAACTATCAGTCTCATGATTCAAGTAATCAAAATCCTAATGCATGTCATCATTGCAAGAACTTCAAGAGCGTTTAGACCAGAAATAGGCAAACAACAATTTGGATTCCTTCCAGATGTGGGTACCCAGAATGCTACTTTCATCATGAGAATGCTATCTGGAAGAGCCATAGAAAATGCAGCAAGATCTATACCTTTGCTTCATCGACCACACCAAAGCGTTCGTCAGGGTGAAACACCACAAAATACTGGTGGATATGTTACAATCCTTAGACATAAAAAGTAAAGACGTCGAAATTTTAAGGAATCCGTACTGAAAACAAATGCCTGGCGTTAAGATTCAGAACGAGGCTGGAAGGTACAGCAACATGAAAAGAGGAGTTTGACAGAGCTACGTTCTATCTTCCTATCTAATCAATTTGTACAGCGAGCAAACAATGAGAACAATTGAAGAGAAAAGCGGTTTTTCTATAAGAGGATATAACCTGAATAACACCAGATACGCAGGCGATACAAAATTCATCGCAGACTCAACTAAGAAGCTACAAAAGCTCTTAAATGTTGGGAAGAAAAAAATGTTGTAGAGAAAAAAATGTTGTAAAGAGATTAATTGTATGGCAGTAAGGAAGAAGCAGCAACAATTCGACTGCATCTTGGCAATCGATGGGGAAAGGATACAGCAAGTTTAATTACCTTTAACGTATGATGAGATGGTAAAAACATAGCAGAAGTAAAGAGAAAGATAGCTAGTGCAAAGGATGTATTCGTGCACATGTTAAAGATTCTGAATTGTCATCGATCTCAATAGACACCAATGTGGGAGTCTTCAATTTCTACACCTTTTTGGTCATAATCTACAGCTGTGAAATCTGGACAGTCACATCAGAAATAGAGAAAAGATTGAACGCAGCTGAACTGTCAATTTTGCACAGGATGCTAAGAATGTCCTAAACAGAACACATTAGTAACGAAGAAGTTCTAAGACAAGCTAGTTACAGCAAGAAACTCCCAAAGACCATCACGAAAAGACAACTGTCATTCCTAGGCCATACAATTACAAAAGGTTTGGAAAGCAAGACTCTCACAGCCAAGGTATGCGGGAAAAGAGGGAGAGAAAGACAAAGGACGACATTTATGAAAAGATTGTTAACATAGACTAGAATCAGTGAGAGGGAAATTCAGGAAAACAACAAGGACAGGATCCTGTGGAAAAGCATGATCACCAAATTTCTGCAAGGACATGGCACATGAGGAAAAGGGAGGTGTTGCTCTTCACCTTAAAAGGTCTGCTTTAAAAAGTTTTATCTCATCTGCTCCAGATATTTCACTTATTATCCTCTCAACCCTGGTAAAGCAAACGCGATAACAACTGGCTACCGTATACTTTGCATTACCTGTCACTAAATATCTCAATGTGATAAATAAGCGTTGATCTGTTGACATATATATATATATATATATATATTGTATTATGGATGATTTCGTAATGGTAGGAGCAACATAAGATAACATCTTCTCGTATTTGTCTGGTAGCATTCGAAATTGTTTTAAAAAACGTGTGGCCCAAAAGTCTTCTATGTTGTGCCATTAAATGATATTCCCCTTTTTGCTTACGTTCTTTGAATAGTTGACGTAAACAAAATGTTTTTTCATATTTCAGTTTTTGCTTCTTTTGCATATATTCTTTAAAGGTACACTAAACAGTACAACATAAAGCACATCAAGTCTCCGAATGTTTATGGCAGCCATGTTTGTTTAAAAATTGTTTGCGCAAATTTTACTATTTGGAAATCATTTTCCATCTGGATCTGAAGGGATCGTGTTCCTTTCCTATCCATTCCAATCTAGTCAAATCCAGGTAAATGAAAATCCAGCTAAATTCCTTTGTTGTTGTTCAGTACAAACGCAGAGAGTCTCGTTCCATTAGTCATCCTTTGAAACTAATCACTATAATTAATTATTTCCAGGCTTTGCATGTATCTGGGGAAAAAACGCGCTGTGGCTCCGGGTATTTTCAAAAGTTTTGATAAGGCACTTACTTCATAGAACGTTTCTTATGNCCCTATATTTCACATATTACCCTCTCAACCCTGGTAAAGCAAACGCGATAAAAACTGGCTACCTTATACTTTACATTACCTGTCACTAAATATCTCAATGTGATAAATAAGTGTTGAATCTAGATATATATATATATATATATATATATATATATATATATATATATATATATATATATTGTATTATGGATGATTTCGTAATGGTAGGAGCAACATAAGATAACATCTTCTCGTATTTGTCTGGTAGCATTCGAAATTGTTTTAAAAAACGTGTGGCCCAAAAGTCTTCTATGTTGTGCCATTAAATGATATTCCCCTTTTTGCTTACGTTCTTTGAATAGTTGACGTAAACAAAATGTTTTTTCATATTTCAGTTTTTGCTTCTTTTGCATATATTCTTTAAAGGTACACTAAACAGTACAACATAAAGCACATCAAGTCTCCGAATGTTTATGGCAGCCATGTTTGTTTAAAAATTGTTTGCGCAAATTTTACCATTTGGAAATCATTTTCCATCTGGATCTGAAGGGATCGTGTTCCTTTCCTATCCATTCCAATCTAGTCAAATCCAGGTAAATGAAAATCCAGCTAAATTCCTTTGTTGTTGTTCAGTACAAACGCAGAGAGTCTCGTTCCATTAGTCATCCTTTGAAACTAATCACTATAATTAATTATTTCCAGGCTTTGCATGTATCTGGGGAAAAAACGCGCTGTGGCTCCGGGTATTTTCAAACGTTTTGATAAGGCACTTACTTCATAGAACGTTTCTTATGGTATTGGTGGAAGAGTCTTTAATATCATTCAGTTCTTTCTCTAAGACCATAAAATATGTGTTACACCAGATAAAATTATAACTGATTAATATTCCATCAGTGCTGACATTCCTCATGGTTGCATTGCTGGATCTAGTTTTTTCCTTCTACACGCCAATGATCTTTCTGGTGACTCACTTCTGTTCATCGACACCTATGGTGATAACACTATCTTGTACTCTGGCATTTGCTACGAAGGAATCCAGTTAAAACAATGGAAACCTGTAGAAAATTGGCTTCTGAGTTTCAGTCTGTTCATGAATAAGGAAGAAAATGGCTAGCTACTTTCAGTCTGACAAAAAAGCAACTGATGTCAGTCAATAGTAAGCTGAGTTCTAAACTTCCTTCATTAATCATGCAATATTACCCTGATATTAACCCTGGTAAAATTGCTTCTATTATCTTGAATGTTTATCACCAAGGTTTCTTTTCCTGTTATTATTTCAAGAGCTTTCTCATGTTATTATATTCAATCTATTGGTAACTCTGCTGTTAGAAAATTTGACTTATTGTATTGCCCCAAAGAGTACCTTACACAGAAGATCATTTTGTGTCTCACTAAAATTTACCATCCATCCTTGCACGAAGTACTGTTCTTGATGGAGTTAAGGGAGGTGTTTGTATCTTGACAGCTCCAAATTTTGCTGCCGCTCTTCAATCTTTGTGACATGGATAAAATTTGGCTTGTATTAGTCTTTTCTACAGCTGTTGTAGTGGAAAGTGCTCTAATGGTTTTCTTCGCTGGTACCGGTTCAGTTTGTTGCATCTCTTGTGACTCATTTCTGAATTAGTTTTGTCCCTCTCTGAACCCCTTCTTCAAAACGACTATACACAGGTTCAATACTCTATTAGTTATGGTGGGTTAACAAATTGAAAATGAACCTCCCTATTTCTAGGATCGCAATGAGGTTTGAGTAGAAAACGCTTGTCATGATAAAATGATAACCTATAACTGATTTACTATTGCTTAATTCATCTGACTTTGGTGTTTGTGTTCCAGATGTAAATCTTTTCATCAGCAACCACTTCTACAGAAAGAGCAAAATTCTTTCTACTTCTGTCAATCAGTTTTCATTTTAAAGAAAAGTCTTCATCCTCATCCTGTTGTTGCTCCTTGTTGTAATAAATCTTTCTTTGAATGTATTTTTCATAAATATGCTGTTTTTACGAAGTCTAAACCACATTATGTAAGACATAGTAACAAATGCATTTTTAAAAGTTTCTATTCCCTTTAGCAGGCAAACTAAAAAAACTAGATAAAGTTTCTCATTACATCAGTACCAATTTAGAAGGAAATCTAGCTAATGAAATATGTTTAACTTACAATGAGACATTGTCTATTCTGTTGACATAAGTTTTTCAGAAATTGATTGCTCAATAAACTTGTGGGGCTTTTTTGGTTTATTTCGAAAATATGATATGCATCATGATCTACCATGTAATTCTGCATATAGACCGACCAAGTACACGCCGTTCTGCATATAACCCTTCAAATTCAACATAAAAATCTTCCAAGTTACTTCAGATTATAAACTCCTGAATATAAACCCTTATGGATTCCAGCCCATCTTGTTTGAATTAGAACTAGAGAGACTACTGAAATTAGTTTGTTATATGTATGTTTGTATTCAAGAAAAAATCTCAAGAACTTTCCTCACAAATATGGCATTTACACGGGATTTCAATACCTCTGTCTAGCGTCCATATACCTTCTGTAGCATGCCTTGGTCCCCCTATGTGAACTTGATTAAGTGACTTAACGCAGGCAGCTCTGGTATGTGTTCTACTGGATCATCAACATATATAGTTCTTAAAACTACTGTATTTTGCCCTTTGGAGGTCTTTTGTTTCCTGCTGGCTTTTAAGCTCTTCTCCAAAATCTGTCTTCCCTAAATCCATAATCCGTTTATTCTTAAATGCAATGGATGTAACATGTGTTACAGTAAAGATTTTATGTTAACGTGTGCCTCCAAGAATAGTTTTCTCAATCGTGTTTTTTTTTCTCTTGTGCTCAGACGTTTAACTTTTTTTGAAAATTTGTGATCTCCTTTCTTTCAAAGGTGAAAGAAATTTTTCCTTGTCACGCAATGATGATTTAGCATGCAACCAAGAAGAAAAGAGTTCATTCATTTATATTCAAACTGAAAGTTTGAATAAAAATAAGTTCGCATAAACAATAAAAACATTGCTAGAACAGCTTTAAAACCCCAGATTCATACATATAAACAATAGAAACATTGCTAGAACAGCTTTAAAACTCCAGATTCATACATATAAACAATAGAAACATTGCTAGAACAGCTTAAAAACTCCAGATTCACACATGTAAACAATAGAAACATTACTAGAATAGCTTAAAAATTCTAGATTGATAAATATAAACAAAAGAAACATTGCTAGAACAGCTTTCAAATTCTCTATTGTTACTTATAAGCAATAAAAACATTGCTATAACGGCCTTTAAAAAAAATTATATATGAAGAAACATTGCTACAACAGCATTAAAATTCTAAATTAGTACCTTTAAACAATACAAAATTTGCTGGAAAGGCTTTAAAAATTCTAGATTGATACAAATGAGCAAAAGAAACATTGCTAGAACAGTTTTGAAATTTAAGATCGACAAAAAAGTACAATAAAAACATTGCTAGAAATAGCTTTAAAATTCTACATCAATACATATATAAAAAGAAAGAATTGCTAGAATAGCTTTAACATTCTAGATTTATCCATGTAAACAATAGAAACATTGTTAAAACAGCTTTAAAATTCAAAATTGATACATATAAACCAAAGGAACGTGGCTAAATTAGCATTAAAATTCTAGATTGATACACATAAGCAAGAGAAAACTTGGTAGAATAGCTTTAAAATTTACAGATTGATAAATATAAGCTTTAGAAACATCGCTAGAACAGCCCTAACATTCTACATTGATACATATAAACAATGGAAAATGTTGCTAGATAAACTTTAAAATACTATATTTGTACATAAAAACAATACAAACATTGGTAGAACAGCTTTAAATCTCTAGATTGATACACATAAACAATTGAAAACTTGGTAGAATAGCTTTAAAATTTACAGATTGATACATTTAAGCAATAGAAACATTGCTAGAACAGCCTTAACATTCTACATTGATACATATAAACAATGGAAAATGTTGCTAGATAAACTTTAAAATACTATATTTATACATAAAAACAATACAAACATTGCTAGAACTGCTCTAAAATTCAAGATTTATGCATAAAACAATAGAAACATTGCTAAAACAGCTTTAAAATTCTAGATTGATACATATAAGAAATAGGGGAGATGCTAGAACAGCTTTGAACCTCTACATTGGTACAAATAAATAATGGAAACATTGCTAGAACAGCTTTCAAATTCTCGAAAAATAGATATAAACAATAGAGACACCTCCAGAACTGCTTTATTATTCGACAATGGCAAATACAAACACAAACAATAGAAACATTGCTAAAACAGCTTTAAAATTCTAGATTGGTACATATAAACAATGATGAAGTTGCCAGAACAGCTGTTAAGTTTTATGTTGATGCAAATAAACAAAAAAAGAACATTGCTGGAGCTGTTTCAAAATTCAAGATTGATGCATATAAAAAAAGATAAAGTTGCTGGAACAGCATTAAAATTCAAGATTCATACCTACAAAAAATAGAGACACCTTTAGAACGGCTTAACATTCTAGATTGATGGATACAAACATTAGAAACATTTCTAGAACAGCTTTAAAATTCTAGATTGATACATATAAACAATGATGAAGTTGTCAGAACAGCTGTTCAGTTTTATATTGATGCAAATAAAACAAAAAAAACATTGCTGGAGCTGTTTCAAAATTCAAGATTGATGCATATAAAAAAAGATAAAGTTGCTGGAACAGCATTAAAATTCAAGATTCATACCTACAGAAAATAGAGACACCTTTAGAACGGCTTAACATTCTAGATTGATGGATACAAACATTAGAAACATTTCTAGAACAGCTTTAAAATTCTAGATTGATAACTATAAACAATGATGAAGTTGTCAGAACAGCTGTTAAGTTTTATATTGATGCAAAATAAACAAAAAAAAAACATTGCTGGAGCTGTTTCAAAATTCAAGATTGATGCATATAAAAAAAGATAAAGTTGCTGGAACAGCATTAAAATTCAAGATTCATACCTACAGAAAATAGAGACACCTTTAGAACGGCTTTAACATTCTGGATTGATGGATACAAACATTAGAAACATTTCTAGAACAGCTTTAAAACTTCAGATTCATACATACAAACAATTAAAACGTGGCTGAAATAGCTTTAAAATTTTAGAATTTTACTTGTAAAGAATGGATAAATTTCTAGAACAGCTTTAAAACGTCTAGATTGATACACATAAACAATGAAAGCGTTACCAGAATAGTTTTCAAATTCTAGATTGATAGAAAAGGCATTATAAAGGTAGAGGCTTTACTTCTAAATTTCTGGGGATACAAAATGATAGGGAGAAATATAAGATTACTGCGCACTGAAATATAACATAACATTTAAAAATTATAAAATCATAAAAAATCTCCAAATGAGTTGTGACCAGATTTGTCATATAAGCAAAAAAAAAGGTAAAGCAATATCAAACCTCTCAGATTATTTAAGAAAGGTAATGGTACTTTGCATAGACAAATCCAGTGCTGCACTGAAAAAAGAATCACCAAAAAGAAGCAAGTTAACAAGTTTATTTTCTGAAAAATGTCAACCCAATTCTATTACTTTCTAAATATTGTCAACGAGTCTCTCCTGTATCGACGTGTAAAAGGAGCATCACAAGAGATAGTGATTTGTAGATTCAATTTCTAGACCACAGCTGCAAACAGGATTTAATATATTTAAAAACTTGTGTCAAAATTTGTGTTGTCAGTCATGCAACCTAGTTGGCAGCTTTAGACCAGCAGGGTCATGAATTTTATACACAGGATTATATTTTGGTGGTATAACATCAACAGGACCTTTTTAGAATTTTTGAGATTGATAGAGAATTCTTTATTTTATGTCCTAAGTTTTTTCGTTCTTCCAGGCAATATGGATTAAAAGAGTGCTTAAAATATTCAGTATTTAATTTAAAATGTCTAACACATTAATTCTGGTCTGGTTACAAGAGTGTTGTCTTATAGAAATTAAGGAACGCAAACAGTTTGAAGAGTTATCCAAAACAATATTAAAAAAAAGAAACTTGTCTACTGTATCAGTGCCTTTCACAACGACTTTCTAAACCACGTTTCTGATAAGGACGACGACGAGAGGAACCTTCGATGACACCAGAAATGGCAGAGAAAGTGTTATATTAAACAGGTTCTATCTTGCTATGAAACCTATCATTATGGGATTGATGTTATATAACATTAACATAATCAGATAGGACCTAGCAAATGACTTATAAATGCATAATAATGACTAATGGTTTTCGCGGAAAATACTTGTGCAACTGTTTCATGAGATAAATACCCTTGTAAACCTTAGATATTTTTTTATTAAAATGATGATTAAAGGTAAGCTTTCTATCTAAGATTAAACCAAGATGGTCCTGTATAGACAAAAATATTATTCTAGGGCTATTAAAGGGTGTATGCTTAACAGATTTTATTTAACTAAGAAAAATAAGTTCCGTTGCAATTTATTAGAATTAAGGGTAAAAGCCATTTTCTATTGAAAACAGGTCTTGATTTAAATTCGTAGTATTATTATGTCTCTAACAGTAACTTCTTAAATAAGATTTTCAGGATGATCATTGATATATATTAAAAACAGGAGGGGACAAAAGACAGCGCCTTGTCAAAAACTAGTATTAACATTTAGCCAGTCAGATAATTCACCACATAAGATGACACTTTGTTTTTGATCGTGCAAATAGTCCTTAAAGATAATTAAAAAACGTCTTTCTAGATCATAAAATTTAAACTTGAAAAGAAGACCTTCATGTCAAAATTTATCAAAAGCCTTAGGTATATATGTCAAAAATACACCTCAAAAATACAGTCAGTTTCGAGAAAATGACTACCATCAAAAGGTTTTAAAATTTAGTAAGTGATAGCGAGTATCAGATGGAAAAAACTGCTTTAGTATGAATTTAAGGATGATAGCCACAACAATTTTTTCCCCACTTATTACCTGAGGATGCGGCAATTTCGCCTTGAAACGTTCTTGATTATATTGTAACAGATCTGTCTTTAAACCTCATTATGCCTTAACGATTTGTCTTTAAAAATTGGTCTGTCATGGATGTGTCGATGAAATGAAAGAAAAAAAAAGTTTTACAAATGACTATTCTGTTCTGATTTTTCTGTCATGTGGCTCGTGGTGATAGCGAGTAATCGAAAAATATAAGAATATTCTATTCAGAAACAAGATTTTTAATAAAATGGCTTATTTTCCACAAGGTATTTGAACAAGCAGTTATAGATAACTTTTTCGAATATTTTTCCAAAAATTGGTAAAAGTGAAATTGGTCTGTAGTTTTTAACATTCTTTTCACTCTCCCTTTTGTAGACAAGGATATTTCCTTTTTAACAGAAATCAGAAAAACAACCAGAGCTAATTGAAGCATTGAATGTCAATTTTAAAGGACAAATAATTGAATCACAGCAAATTTGGACCATCTTAATAAATATATATCATAAGCATGTGCTTGATTAGGGTTTAGCTTTTTAATAACTTCTGATAAATCTGAAGGTGAAAATTTATGTTGCTTATGCACTTTTTAGTCTTATAACTTAAATCAGGGATAGTGCTATTAGTATCCCAAATGTTACATTGGTTGGCAAAAAATTTACTGAAGATTCCAGCTTTTTCTTAAAAAACTGTGACAATTCTATTATTAACAAGAATAGGAGGGATTGTATGGATTTTGACTTTATTTAGTGACCTTATTAGGATAGACCATTAGGTTTTTGGAGCAGTTAAAGGGGCAGTCAGCCTTTTACCAAGTTTTGTGAATTAGAAGGATTTAGTTTTCATGAATAAGTTGGAAACGAACTTTGACTTTTCCTCTAAAATAGACCCCTTCCCCCCTCCCCCCCACACACTTCCCTGTTTTAGTCCACTCAAGATATATTTCTTGTAAGAACTATTTTTACATCGAAGAGCATTTTCAATTTCTTTGTTCATCTGTGGTGGATTTTTACTATGGTTCATCTATGGTGATGTTAGATACATTTGGTAGACAGCTGTAACTAACCTTCAAATTGTTTCTATTAAACAGTTTGTGCAATCTATGCTTTTAAAGCATTATAGACAATATTAACAAATCCCTCAGAAATCAAACAAAGGGCAATCAAAGACACAGCACTCGTGACCTCATCAGCTGGTGTAAAAAGATCGAGAACAAAGAAAACTGCATTTTCGTTCAGTTCGACATTGAAGAGTTCTACCCTTCCATCTCCAAAGAACTATTACAGATGTCCTTAGCCCATGCTGCGGAAGATGTCACTATCCCAGCAGATCACCACAATATTATCATGCACTCCAGAAAATCACTACTGTTTACAAACAATCAACACTGGAGCAAGAAAGTGGGTGACCCGAACTTTGACGTGACTTTGGGAGGTTTTGACGGGGCA
Organism: Morbakka virulenta; assembly: GCA_003991215.1. Classification (NCBI taxonomy): domain Eukaryota; kingdom Metazoa; phylum Cnidaria; class Cubozoa; order Carybdeida; family Carukiidae; genus Morbakka; species Morbakka virulenta. The sequence continues at coordinate 153,994 of RDPX01000608.1, read as the reverse complement.
GAGCTGTGTGAGCTTGTGGGAATCTCTATTTTGGACAACTTGAGTGAAAAATATGGCATAGAAACCAGTGGATTTCATCAGGACGACGGCCTCTGTTGTTTTCACAACGTTAGTGGTCCAATGTCAGAACGCATTAAGAAGGACATTGTTAGACTATTTAAGGACACATTTGGATTGAGAATAACAATTCAAACCAACCTTAAAGTCGTTTATTTCCTAGACGTCAGCCTTGATCTCACAACTGGTACATTCCAACCCTACTCGAAGCCTAACAGCGAACCCATATACGTCAGCATTCATTCTGACCACCCCCAAATAAAATCAAACGTATTCCAAGCATGATATCAGAACGAATCAACAGCATTTCTTCAAATAAAAACATATTCGACCGAGCAGCACCGTTTTACAACAACGCATTACGTAATAGTGGCTTTAAGGACAACATTGAATGCAACAAAAAACCAGAAACAAAAACCAGGTCCAAATCGAGGTGAATAATTTGGTTTAACCCACCTCTTAGCCGAAACGTGAAAACAAATGTTCCCAAATGATTTCTGAAACTTGTCGATAAAAACTTCCCCCAAAACCACAGATTGCACAAACTAATAATAAAAACAATTTGAAGGTTAGTTACAGCTGTCCACCAAATGTATCTAGCATCATAACGTCACACAACAAGAAAATACTAGCAGAAGAAACAAACAAGAAAGTCGATCCGTGTAATTGACGCAACAAGGATTCCTCCCCGTTGAAAGGAAACTGTCGTGATAAGCACGTTATCTACCAATGTACCATCAAATCATCAGAAAACGACGAAAGTGTGAACTACATTTGATTGACCGAAAAAACATTCAAAGAAAGATGGCATTTACACAAAAATTCCTTTAAGTATGACCATAAAGCTAATTCAACAGAACTTTCGAAATATGTCTGGAATTTACAAAACAAGAACATAACACCAATTTTGCTGCAACCTCTGTCTGAGAGAGAAATTCCACATAATTACGTAATTACGATACATAATTACGATCCGAACTAATCTCTACATGTCGACACATCAATAAACACCTTTTAAGGAACTACAAATCCGTCCCACAAGACCATTGAGAATTTTAATGACTTTTTTATTACTTTCTTAACTTCAAACAAATGCGTAGATTTTCAGCAAATTTTTATGTGTACATCTGATGAATGCGCGAGCCTGAAACTCAGAGTTATGTTCTTTTATCAGAAATATTGAAATATAATTTTAACTGTTATATATGTTATATATATTATATTACATATATTATATTACATATATTATATATTATATGTGTTATATATATTATATATAACCATATTTATAAAGTATTAATTATAAATTATAATTATAATTTTTAAACTTAATAAAGGTATTTCTTATTTTCTTACTTTTAAAATAGAAGTTTTTACAAAATAGAGGCGTGATACACCGAAAGAGGAGTGCGTTATTTTATATCGATATGTGGAAGTACACTCTAAAATAATCATATTTCTGTGGGATATTGAAAGTTATTTCAAGGCATTGTAATTTACAAAGACTGGGGATTAATTGTACTCTCGTTATAATAACGGATAAATTAAATTAAAATATATATACAAATAAAGTGTAATAAAACAAAAAAAACCCCGAAATTAATGCAAATTATTTTGCGGAAACGACATTTGCTCAAGCAGATATTCATTATGCTTAATGACTTTAAACCATGTGTAACTGCAGCGGATGGATGCGAATACAGAGAATTGATCTGAGTCATATATTGGATAATTAAAGGAAAAAGACACTTGTGAAAAGTATTATATAGATCGCATAATAGAAGCCAGCACGAAAAGAAACAGACCTTTTATTACTGAAATTTCCACTTGCTCATCCATTAAATATACTCAATCTGCAGAGAGTACCGTTTTGCCCTTTGTGGGCTCATCAGTGCAGAACAGAGCTTGAGAGACATCACTCTGACAAGCAGAAACGTAACTCTCTGGCCATGTTGCCGGAGCAAACACAGCTTAAACAGTTACTGTGAGATCTTGTCTGAGTGCTCAAACTACGCAAGCGCAGTGAGCTCAGCATTATACATTATCATCCATTAAACCGATCAACTTAAAACGAAGTGTTCGAAAGTCTCTAAGGGTCTATGGGACGAAAAACCAACAATTTTTTTATGTATCAATAAAATCTCTGGCTTAAACTTCAAGTGATGCTATGAGAATGAAATGAAGGCTATTGAGAGAATTGAGAGGATAAAGAAAAAATATTCTAATTCAGAACAACTTTAAAGGAGGCTAAGTTTTATTTTCAACTATACAAAAGATTCTTGTAATTCTTCTTCAAAGCTAAATATACGAGCCATTTCAGATTTTTAGACAGATGTTATTGTTTAAATCCGTAAACACAGAGTAAACTTTGTCAAAGTACTCGCGAGATTTACTTTCTCCATTGCCCAGTTCTTTAACATGAAGCTCTGTTTTGTAGGATCGACATAAAACCGTACATTGCCTCCCTTCTTCCTAGCTTTATACGCCTGCGTTTCTGCCATTCAAGAAATAAATCTGTCAACTACTTGTTTTTGTGACGCCTTCTTTTTGCCATTTGTGGAGCGACCAATTCTGTCAGCACAGCCCAATTCTCAGTATGCCAACTGTACTTTAAGTCTCGTTCCTTTTTTCTTTGAAATTCACCAGAACCTCCTCGCCTGATTCCTTTTCTAGCTCGACTATAGGAATTCCAGAAATCCTTAAATGTAGACAACGTTGATAAATTGCTGTATCATCTACTTTTCTGCCAAGCAGTGCAAAAGTGTTGTTCAGAATTCAGCTCCGTGATTCCAGTTCATCCAAGTATTTATTTTGCTCAGGAGTTATCCTTTCCAAGTCACTAATTCGTTGCTCCTCCGCTCTCCTTCTTCGTCTTCTCCTTTCGGTCTTTTCCAACAGATCAGGTCGAGTCGGCCTCTCGGCTCAGTCTCGTCCAATTTCTCCGGTCTTTCATTATTTCCATCCTTGCTTAAACTTCCTCCATATCCCTCTTGATGACATCCCTCCAACGCAGCTTTTGCCTTCTTCTACTCCTCTTGCCCTTTACCTTGCTGTAGAATTCGCCGTTCTTTCTCTTCTTGCGTATTCAATGAAAAGTCAATTTTTCCTTTTGTGGCTTTGCGATTTTAACTTTCTTTAATATATGTTGGACTGTTTGGCTTCTGGTAACCACCATACAAACAAATTCAGTAATAAAGAACAAACGTACTACGGTGACAATTAGTATTAGCCATACACAAAAGTTAAGCACAGTACAAATATTTATATAAACATCAAAATCTGCAAGTTTTATTCATTTGATTCTCACATATCTTCGTCTCGAACAGCAGCCATTGTCACAACTGCCAAAGGAGAGTGGTTTAACCCTTAAGAAAAGCACTTGATAGAAGAGCATTATCCTGATAAATATTTAAAGTAGACAGATAATTGATTTCCTAGATTTTGTCGAAGATTTAAAATGTTCTTTCGAAGAAAGACCTCCACAGGGCAAATCACACGTAAAAAGTTGGCTCCAGTAGGTTCAACAATTTCACATTCCTACGTATCCCCATTCATGATAATTTAAAAGTCAAATACAAACAAATGCCGACCAGAGTCCACTTTCTTTTGTGCTGAACGACAACGTATTCTATAAATACTACATACAGTATGTAAAGAAATTTGATGTGCATCTACGGCCTCTGGATACCGGAAATATTAATATACAATATATACAACTCACAATTTTTGCTGACGGTATTTGCTGCATTCATTCGATTTTCTAATTCCGAAAAAAAGGATTAAAAATTAGCCAAGAAGAGCAAAATTCTTGTGATTGCAGAATGCAAGTTGGTTTCCAAAAATGAATGGGTGTGATAAGAACATCATGAAAATGTGGATCAAGGAGCTTTGAGAATATTGAAAATCCTCCTAATCCTGGTTCAAAATGGCAAATTCTGGTGACGGATGTATATCGAGCACACCAGACGAAAGACATCAAGGCACTTTTTAAGAATGAAAATATACATTTGGTTAATGAAACCTCAGGCTGTACCAGTCGTATTTGACCTTGGGATGTTTCTCTAAGAATGACTTTTAAAGATGACAACCAAACCTCTTGTGAAAAACCTATACTAAGCGAAAACTGAGCGCTTTGGAAGGAAGGATTTCTTTAAAGAAATGGGCTACCATTGCATGGAAGGAATTCAGTTTAAACAGAGCTCTGGCTATATGTAGTTTGAGTAAATGTAGCATTTTCTTGTCTCTTAATGGTTTACTGAATAGCGAAGTCAATATTAATGGCATTGAAAACGACAAGCTGCCAATACCAACGGAATTTATGGAGATATGCCTGAAACTGGCAAAGAAAATGAAGTGATGAAAGATTACGAGGGGTTTTTTCTAATAACAAAGAGTTAATATATCTTTGAAAGACTGTACAACGTCTGTATTTTCTATTCTGTTTTATATAACTGCACACTTGATCTTTAGTCGACTCGCTGGAAAAGGAGAGAAGAAGAAGACATATGATCTTAAGCTCAGATTGTATTATTCGCTTTTTACACAAAACTCCCTCTAGATTTAGATCCACCCAAATAAAAACTTTCACGCTTTTAAACTATTAGAAGAAGATGAAAAATGACATAAATCTAGGACTTGTAAGCTGATTTTTTTGGTATGTCATGACAATGCACTATAGGAATGCCATTACATCCTCCCGTAGACACGAACATTGTGAATAGCATCTTCTCAATAATAGTAACCAGCAGCACAAAAAGACCGGATCTTCATTTCTGGGAGTTTACCATTTCGGTTCCCGCAAGAATTTTGTTTTAATGTTCTAATTAACTTGATGGGACTCGCTCACATAATGTACAATCTCACTCGCAACTCAAATATAATCTTTATAAACTGACCATCAGGTAGAAGTCTCGTGTATATATGTTAGAGTGGATTGTGTTACCAGTTATGATTAAATTGGTTTAAATTCAATTGGTGGAGTTAGAAAACGTCTCTAAAACCAATTAAAGATACCTTTCCAACTCCAATGAAACGAAAGATATGTGAATTACCTCATCACTTTTTGAAACCTTTACAGGGCATTTCATGGAGGGGTTTATCGATAAGAACTGGGGCAACTTGGACCTATTTCGCTTCCCTCTGCAACTTCTGTTCAAGAGTCAAAATATCTACCGGTAGTTTAATAAAAGGTAAGATGCCCACTAAATGTTTTATATAATGGATAACATAAATGCATAAATTATTTTTGTTTCAATTTGTTATCGATATCATAATTAAGTTGTGTGTCCACATATGTGTCAGTCCGTATGTTTAAATGCCGGTATCTTAAGCTTGACTAGGTATTTAGGCATGAACTTAAATACACAGACAGAAAGGCAAAATGGGATTAACAAAACATGTCAGCAGCTTTTAAACCTGTGCCATGCAACTTACGCCAAGCAGTTTTCTTTGTCAACATCAGTGCGCATGCGTATTTTTTAAAAAGGTGATTGAAAAAAACCTGGTTCGACCAAACTGATGAACAAAGCTTGAGAAGAAGGTAGCAAGACAAAGTTGAGAAGCAGCAGGTTTTTCTGCCAGTGTCTGACAAGCAGAGCCAACCCAGAAGACAACAGGACAAAGGTCAAAAGCAAGAGTATTGAATAGCGTGCAAGTCGTCAAGAAATTTATGAAAAGAGCCAAACCATCTGGAATCAACAGTTAACTCACAAGCAAGAGGTTCGCTCCCAAGCAGGGGAATGACCAAAATTACTATATGTCGCAAACAGGCCTCTTCAATTCTCTGCACCTCTTGAATACTTACAGTGCTGTAAAATAATCTCTTCCAGGGAGGCAGCGACACACCGTCTAAAAACTTTGAGAAGGGGCTCTTCTTCTCCTCAATTTTCCATGAAAAGGGTTCAACGGATTGACCAAAACAGAGGGGGGCGAAGCTGTTACTGGCATTCCCTGGAAATACCTGCATATTTTTATGGGGATATAATTTGTTTTGTATATTGCCAAATACACAGAAGTGTTCTATAATAGCTTGTTAAATCTCTAGTATGCTCTATTGCAATATGTAAGATTCATGTTGTGAGTCTCAGTGAAACACATGGGCCATTGCAGAGGTTAGTATTTGGAGTGGACCCGAAGAATAAGGAAAAATGCTAGGAAATATAATCGGTAACTGAAAAGTACTTTTCAGGCATCTCGCTGCACAAACCGAGTCAATAAAAAACATAAACCTTCAGGAAAGTACAAAGGTATTTAATTTGTAATCTGTTTACAGAAAAAATTGGAAAAAAGTGTGAAAAGGTGGATTTTTGATACAAATAAAAACTCTTATTGACCTCACTTAAGAATTTTGAAAAATGTCATTCATCAATATGGTTTTTTTGGTACATGCTATAGGAAATTTTGTAATAGCAGGTAACAAAAATAAACCATATTAATACACAGCTATTAGTAATGGCTGATGGGGACACATAATATATTTGCAAAACTAGGGATGCGAACTATCTATTTGTATATACACATTTGTATATATAAATATTTGTGTGTGTGTGTGTGTGTGTGTGTGTGTAGTTCAACAGCTTATCAGTGCAGCCTGGAAAAGCTAAATTTCTTTCTTCCATACAGAGACAAAAACCTCATCAATTGCCATTAAGAGAGATGCCAAGCATGTGCACACAGAAATGGGAGAGGGGCTAGACTGCTCTACAACACAAAGTGGAAGAGCAAATACAGCATCGATCTCTCCATCCATCTCTCCATCCATCTATCCATCTGTCTATCTATCTATCTATCTATCTATCTATCTATTTTATATATATATATATATATATATATATATATATAAGTATGATGAACAAGCAAACTAGATCAAACTATATCAAGCAAGTTTTATGATCAAGCCCTAGGGAATTGGAGGGGGCCACACAAGCATTTCTTTGATAGGGACTCGTCTGAGAACAAATTTTAACTACTTGAAAAAATAAAATGACTCACAATTCCATACCCCGAAATAAAATATCCAAAAGACTGAAACAATCTTAGAATGGAGTTTTATTAATATTAACATCTAACAGCTACACATTCGTTTGTAAAATTGAAGCTTTGAAGTTCAAAGCCAACTTATATTATCTGAAAGCCAACGAGTTGGAACAAGCTTCATAGCAGATGTCAAGAATACCGAGTGTGATAATACCAACCCACTTCAAGAACAAGACACAGCAGAAATACTTGGGCCTCATATAAATTAGCACTGAAATAAATAAAGCGTTGTAAGGAAACTGTCTAACATCGAGCAATTTTCATCTGGTCGTCTCACTCTTGCCAACATGCTAGTGTTTTTTAAGGATGCCACACTAACATATCCAGCATTTTCCCAAAATTATCCATCAAATCGATCGTAACTTGCCTAACATTTCCTAGGTGTTAACCTAAAACCCGTAATTATGCCGTGAATATCAGACTGGAAGGCCTGTTTTTGTCATAAGATATAAATCACCACAATGTTGATGTATATTGCATTGGAACTATGTTTGGAAAGGAAGAAATACCTAAAATAACAAGTTATGACAGACGTAATACATAGGCTACGATTAATGTCAACATTTCAATTGGCTCCCCTGGGTTTAGAAATCCTACTAAATGCAATATAATTATAATAATAACAATAACAATCTCTTACATCAAGTTGATATATTTATTCAAGAGCGAAACTTAGTGGCTTCTATTACTAATCAGACAACTGAGAACAACAGTGTGATTTTGATTGTCTGAAAACGTCACTGTAGAATCCATTGAATCCCTTGATACAGTTTCGGAATAATAGTAGATAAGGCAGAGAGTTAGAATGAGAAGGTGTATCGGTAATGGGAAAGTTGAATGTATCAAGCCGGTCAATAAGGACGCAGAGGAGGATAAAATTATCCATTGCTTTTAAAAATGTACAATCATAAAAGAGAACATTTGTATCGATCCATTACCGTGACGAAGGGAGTAAATTTGAAAGGTGTAAGTGATGTCCTCTTCTTGCAGGACAATAAACTTGTGTAACTTTTTTGACAGATGTTGAGTATCTGGAGAGTTACTTTTTATCAGCGAGTTCGTCAATGATGGCAGCCAGTGATGATGATGGTCGAAGGATATGTTTTGTTTTATCAAGATCGTGAAGAGTCAGGAAGACAGTGACAACTTGTGGATCCTTTTTAATCTGAATCACCATATTAATTATGAAGTTATGTCTGTTCAAAAGCAAGGGCCAGGTTTACACGTTGCTCCTCTTGTCGAATATATATATGTATATATATATATATATGTTCACTAATTTTTATTGAATTTTGAAAATCAACGTGGCAACTCCTATATTCACGCATCAATTACTTTTAGTAGATACAGATTTGGGATTCGGACGAAATCAGTATTTTTGAACCCAGAGCAATAAGATCCCCCAACACAGCTTAGAGTTACTTTGATTTGAGATTATCCTCTTTTAACTTGTATTAAAGTTTGATTCAGCTTGTCGACTGTGACTAAAAAACTTTTCTTAACAAAGCCTGAGCCATAAGGAAGGTGACGTTGTTTCTCAAAATTTTAATAAATATGAAAAGTTACTAGGAATTATAATTTTTCAGTTCTGTATTTTTTTCATTTAAAGGGTTTAAGCGTGTGAGATACTAATTGGAGGACCCAAAAATTCAGGAGGGGAATTTGTAAGACCCAGAAAGTAATGGACTTTTCGAATTGATCCCTAAAATAGCTAAAATATTATCCAATCAAGAAAAAATATGATCTCGATTTCTCGAATAGCCCTAAAAATTTTATGAAATCGTTATGCAAAACTTGTTTTGCATAACTGATGTTTTGCTTCATCAAACTAGTGCCAAAGTAACCTGTCAATGAAATATGCTTGAGTTAACACAAAGTCTCGTGTTTCCGAAAGAAAAATTAAGGATTGACAAAGCCCACGCTGGTAGAATTATAATTCAGATACAATTGGGTCAATTTTTTTGGTATGATTTAAGGAGAGTGATATGGTATACTTATCACCCACTCTACCTCTTTCTTCCTCTTTTCCTTGTATTATTGCCGTTCCCCCATTCCCCCGCATATATATATATATATATATATATATATATATATATATATATATATATATATATATATATATATATGTGTGTGTGTGTGTGTGTGTGTGTGTGTAGTATTAAGAGTGTAACACTGAGAGCCAAAGATGGTATTGACTAAATTGATGACCACGAGAAAATGACACATACATGAACAAGCAGCAGGACAATACGAAAGACAACACAACGAGTAACCGAGTAACCGAGTAAACACACACACACACACACACACACACACACACACGGATTCACAGATAAATGACAAAAGAACGTAAGAATAATTATGTAAAGATATATATGGCGAAAAAAGAGTAATAAGGTGATAAGGTGTAATAGATTAAAATAAAAGAATGGCTAATGGTCTGGTGATAATTACTGAAATCATGGGTCATCAGTCGATGATCCATGATTTCAGGCATTTAAAATTGAAATGATTTACGCGACATATATACATGTGTATAAATATATCTGTTCTTACCAACAAAGTAACAGAAACCTAGGAAATAAAAATATATTAACATAAATTATTTCATTGATTGATATCAGTGATCCATATAACAAAAGAAATGTCTATTTTGAGAGATCACTCAAACTTATTGACCAACAATTACTGGGAATAACAAATCACAGAAAATTCCTAAAGTTAATTTAATTTTAATGAGCGGGGCAAGGTACAGGCAGGTTCTCCAGTTTAGTATCCTTTACCTTTACTAAAGGGTTTTAATAACAGGAAGCATTTGGTCTATTTGTAATTACATATTTCTGTCTCTCGAGAAATCATGAAGCTTTTCGGATAATACATCATCTTAAAAATGAACTCAGCATTTTGAGATAGAACTGGAACTTTCGAATTTATTGCTGACGTCATTAACTTTCTTGTTTCCCTTCTAATCTAAAGTATGCCGTAGTCGTTTGAATAAGCGCCCCCCTTTGTTCTAGGGGGGCGCTTATTCGAATTTTGGGAATTCACGGAGAAAAATCGATTAAAAAAATTCAATACCTTGCATAGAGGGAAGGGAACACTTGGAAAAGAAGGAATAACACTTTTTCTTTAACAATTTTTATTCTTTTTGTTTTTCTTATCAGGAAACTTCTTCAATTCACCGTCCACTACCGTAATTGTTTGAATAAGCGCCCCTCTCAAATAAGTGCTCCCTGAAAAACAAAAAATAAATAACCACCCGGGTGCTTATTTGAACGATTACAGTATATGGGAAAACGAATGTAAGATTAAGATTTTACAAGTAACATAAGAAGAATATTACGAATAGAATTAAGAGAACTTACAATGATTGTAAAGATTTGAAGAAAAGATTAGACTTAACTTGTTGCCTGAAGATTAGTTTACTCTAACGAAAGGAAAAAAGAATTACTTGTTGAAATAATTACATGCTTCGTCAAATTTAGGTTCTTCCGTTTTAGTATCTATGACCTTTTGCTGGTCAAACAAACTGCGTATTTTATTAGAGTAAAATATTGATGGTTGTCTCGCTGCTTTCACAGATTAATTTCTTTTTTAGTCTTGTCGAAAATTCGATTTTAAAAGGTTTTTTTCTTTAACAAAGTCAAGAGTTTGATATGAACATACTTATATCGTTGAGGCAAATTTATTTATTTATTTATTTTTTAAAACATTTTTTGAGGTAATATTTTTTGAGGTTATATTTTCTCTATTGTGTGTAACTTTACTAATTTATGCAAAGACAGAGACAATGATACCGCTCTTTATGTTCATCCAGTGAAAAGAAAAAAAGGCAACACTAAAATATACTATAAATTTGAAAATGTCAAAAGCATTAAGAAAAATTTAAAGTTCTTTTACTCTTAACAGATCAAAGATCCTACATAGTATATATAGCGTTCAGTTCAACAATCCCTCATTCGCCACATTGAGCACCTGGCGACGCATACATTCTCATCAGGTTGTATTGTCTGAGGTCAATCATGTATACATTAGTCTGATCAGTGAGCTCAGGTTAGACAATAAAAATTAATTTTACTAAATACATCAGTTTATGTAAAGAGGCTATTTTAGAAATGCAATTAGATTCAATACTTTTTTTTTGTTTTAACGTCATTTTCCATAGTAACTAGAACTCAGACGGTGCCCTTCACAGGGACTTGTATTTGGCATGTGAAGAACTTCTTGGCCGGATCCCCTTCCTGACGCCAACCAATGGCTTTTTCTTCTGTGAATTTCCAAAGTCGCCCGCTCATGGAATCGAACCCGGAATTTTTGGTTACGGTGCAGTTTCACTAACCATTAAGCCACGGCTCCTCTAATTAATTTCAATACTTAATTATTCCAATTTAGGAAAGACCATAAGGCCACGTTTATACTAGAACGGATCAAAACTGGTGTGGATCCATTGTGGATTCATTCCAGTGTAAACGGGATCCATGTATATCACGTCTTGATTTTTCCTCTGTTTTTTGTACCTTTATCTAAAATCCAATTTCAATGAAAATCTTTTTCTTGAATAATTCGTTCAACAAGTCATAAAAATGATACATTGTTTTTAAATATTTTTTTTCTAATGGAATATCTGCTGGGTAAAAAAAATGTTACTTTTGTAAGAAAACATAAATATTAAAAGAAAGGCACAAACAGGCAAGCCTTACATGAAAAATAATCATGGGAATTACAGACGTCTTTACTTAAAACCTAAGTAATCAAAAGTGACTTTTTAGCAAGCTACTCAGAACTCTGCTTATGCTTGTTTCTCAATACCTCTATTGTTTGAGTTCTCTTTAAAATATAAATACTTGATGTTGTTCTCCTTGTTGAGAATTGAGAATGCTGAGGTGGGCACTTGGAGTCACACGCCTGAATAAAATCAGAAATGAATATATTAGAGGTACAGCACATGTTAGGAGATTGAACGAGAAGATAAGGGAGGCAAGACTCAGATGGTATGGGCATGTGATCAGAAGGGAAGAGGACTATATAGGGAGGAGAATGATAGACATGAATCTGCCAGGGAGGAGGAAGAGAGGAAGACTACGGAGATGCTACATAGATGTAATAAAAGAGGACATGAGGGGGATGAAAGTGAGAAGATAAGATGCTGCTGACCGCAGCAAATGGAGGCGTATGACTCACTCTGGCGACCCCTAACAGGAAGCAGCCGAAAGATAAAGAAAAATAAGTTCTTCTTGTTGTGTTTTTCTTTTATTACTGTAGATAAGCCGTCGTAAAATGCCACCTTCAACAACTCCTGTCGTAACTCTTACTATCTGCATCTCATTCTCTTATATGACCTTTCCCCCTTTACTTTTCCTATTTATTCAATGTCCGTACAGCCAGTGCCTCTCTCTTCCCCTATCCTGTATGCAATCCTGCTACCATCCTGTATAAAAAGCTGCATACAGTCTTCAGCTGTATATATTTGTATACAGCTGAAGATTGTAAAAGACATGAAACTCATAGTACTGTGAAGTTAGAGTTTTTCTTACTCGTATATCCGATTATATATATATATATATAAATGAAAAATATAAACTTATAGTGCTTTTTAATGAAATATAGCTAATAACTAAATATGATCAAATTATGAGTGAAAGAGAAGATACGAGGTGTTAGAACTCTCATGTTCATCTTCTTCTCTCTGTATATTTTGGAAAAATTCTTTCCAATCTTTTGTTTAATCGAGTTGGTATTGTTTGTGGATTTTAAGTCAGATGCCAGCTTATCCCATATTTTTCGCAATAGGTAAGACAAACATTTTTACCCTGTGTTAAGCTTACGAAATGGGTTGTTGAAATTTTAACCTGGACGCAATNATCCGATTATATATATATATATATATATATATATATATATATATAAATGAAAAATATAAACTTATAGTACTTTTTAATGAAATATAGCTAATAACTAAATATGATCAAATTATGAGTGAAAGAGAAGATACGAGGTGTTAGAACTCTCATGTTCATCTTCTTCTCTCTGTATATTTTGGAAAAATTCTTTCCAATCTTTTGTTTAATCGAGTTGGTATTGTTTGTGGATTTTAAGTCAGATGCCAGCTTATCCCATATTTTTCGCAATAGGTAAGACAAACATTTTTACCCTGTGTTAAGCTTACGAAATGGGTTGTTGAAATTTTAACCTGGACGCAATTCCTTTTCACTGGATTGAACATTTCGTCGGGATAAGCTGGAGCAGTTTCTCTAAAAAATTTCATAATATTTACACTGATAATTTGATTTACTCTAGACTTTATGGGAAGCCAAATTACAGCTCGAATTTTTTAGCCCCAACATGTACTATATGTGGGTTTTTTTCAATTAAAAACGAACGCATTTTTTTGTTGGTATTTCAATTTTTTCGACAGCTGCTGACTTAACATTGGATACCATAAGGAGCATGCATCATCAAAATAACGTTGAATAAGAGCATTTAATAGCAACCTGTTTTCTTTGCTAAAATGAATACTTAGTTTATTTTCCACCGGTTAAATGTACAAATACAAAAACTTTTGGTTAAGAATGAAACACTGTTAGCTCTGGTGGTACAGCAGGTGATTAATGGCATAGACACAGGCCCATAGTCAGTCTGGTACACACATATATTTTGTTTGCCCTACTCCCATGTTGGGTTTTTCAAGCTATCATCAGTTAGGAGTCCATAAATTATATTCCTTGAAAAGTATTTCTGCAACTATTTTATGAGCCCATAGAGTATTTTTCTGACCATGTTTTTTCTTTCAAGCAATATTTACGTTCCTATTATTTCCTTTTCATGTACTTTTTAGTAATCTGTCAGATCTTTGACCGATGACTTTGGAGAGCGAAAGGGTGAGATTGATGCATTTTCACAATAACATTTCTCTCCTAAGAGAACAGGCTGTACAAATTGGGACAATTTTTTGGGGTGCCTGTGAGGCTACAGCTAACTGGTACCTTTTTAAAGGTTTTTTCGTTTTTCTTAACCAGGCTCAGAACACTAACGACTACAGGCAAACAACATTTTTTACTTCCAAATGTCCTTTCAATCTCGATCTTTGTATTTTAAGAATTTATCTCACTCTCAAACCCACACGTTCCTATCAAAGAATTCCTTAATGTCAAATAAAGTAACAGTGATAGTAGTAGTAGTAATAATAGTAATAGTAATAATAGTAATCGTAGTAGTAGTAGTAGTAGTTATTGTTGTTGTTGTTGTTGTCGAAAAGTAGCAGAAGTAGTATAGAAGTATAGAATAGTATAGATGAATATATAATAACTATATAATAGTATAGAGAAAGTAGTAAAGTAGTAAAAGTAGTAATAATAATAATAATAATAGTAATAATGATAATATTATCATTACTATTATCATTATTATCATTATTAACATTATTATCATTATTATCATTATTATCATTATTGTTATCATTATTATTATCATTATTATTATCATTATTATTATCATTATTATTATCATTATTATTATCATTATTATTATCATTATTGAGTGGTGGAGCAATACGAGCCCATGGGGGACTCCGGGGTAGAAACCCCAGCAAACCCATCCGACTACCAGCCCGATAAGAGTAAACTGGGTGCATGCATCACACCCAAGTGTGTGCGATATTGATGTACATAAAAAAACAGCACATGACCTTGCAGTTGGGGCCTGTTTAGGTTTCCCAGTTTAGGTGACCCATTCTGCTTAAAACGGTCTCCGTAGCGAGGCTTCACCCAAGACCTTAGGACTAAGTAACAAAGTAAGAACTCGGTACTCAGCCCTTCAGAACAAGAGATCCACGCTCACGACACCTAGATATGATGCTCCCCCACTACTCCCGCCCGTTAAACAGAAATGCATGATGTGTCAGCCCTTTTGGGACATGCACAACCGGTTAAGGTCAGGCAACTGACTAGCAAGTCTGCGGTTTGAGCGGGAATGTTTGATCTAGCCCATTTATTTTTATTATTATTATTATTATTATTATTATTATTATTATTATTATTATTATTATTATT
>RDPX01000608.1:104905-130805 GCA_003991215.1 Morbakka virulenta | reverse complement strand
TGCATCTGAGCAGTGGGTTCCCTTTGTTCTTGCTATTTTCCGGTGTTTCCCTTCCTTTCGGGTTTGAGGAGGCACCATCATTTGTCCTCGGGTTACAAGGAGTAGCAGGAGTTTCGGGGAGGGTGTTAGCAGGGGCTTTAACCCTGGTGCTGTTTTGTTTTGTCTTCATATTTGGGTTTCAATTGCTCTTTACAACACGGGGCGCAACTCCACATGTTGTAGCAGTGTTCTCTGACTGAACTGGTTGATCCTGACCGTTGACCGTGTGATTGTGGCTCATCCGCTCAGCATCGAATACAATTCACCGTTGATCAAGTTGATTCTTCCGCTGAAATTGTACATCCACCACGCTGCATCCCGCGGCTTCACCTGTAACCCTAGGCAGGGTGGCAACCGGGTACTATGCCTTGCCAAAGGGCAGCCCGGGATTTTGTCCGGCACTGCTTATTCACCATATTCGCAGCTCACCTCTATATCTAGAGGCCTTTCCCCGATCCGCAACCTGGGGAGCCGGTGGATGGGAGTTGTCATCACCACACCATACTTTAGTTTGCTCTTTGAACACTCACCCCCTGGTACAGGAGAGATCATAGATTTTTTATACAAACTGTAAAGCAAACTGCGGCTGGATAATAAAACCTTTGTCTCCAGCAATAAAAATGGGTGTAAAGGCTTCAGAAGAATTGCAAAAGTGCAGCTGTGATTTGAACCCCAGGGCAATGACGCCATGCATAGGGAGTAATAAGTTTGTTAATTTTCCCAATCTGTTTCAAATATATGGTCTTAATATTTTCGCTTCACGTTAAACCCAATACAAGATATTTACAGTCTATCCAGCAACAAAAGTGATAATTAGTAAAGAATTTAAGGCCTTCTTAACATTGTCAAGTACCTGGCAGGAATGATACCTCCCATTAATTATAAGCAGCGAATACTCTGTGAAGAAAGAGATGTAACACCAGTTTAAAGCAGCAGTAAGAGATATGAATTTTATTGCAAAACATCAACAAATATATTCACATGCACTATAGACTTGCACAAGAAAATGCATGCAACTGAATATCTTGTCACCGGCTAAGGTGAAAGTTTCAAGTTAAAAACAGATCTTGTAATGGTCATTTATTTAAAGTTTTGCATAATAAACCCCACTTTCTCAAGCCAGACTGTATTTGAGGTCGGCGATGGAGAATCAAAGTCTACAATTGGTCCAGACATTCTGAAAATTTAAAAATTATGGTACATGGCAAAATTATACCCAAGGGGTCAAAGGTCTCAGCAGCAAGGCTTAATACATACCTCTTTGTTGCGACTGTGCTCAAAGACATATCAGTACAAAATGAAATGGAAATCTATATTGCATCAGAAACTGAAATCCAGAGAATGCCGAGAACAACATGTTTGCCGTAATTTGGAATAAATGGATTCTGGGTCACTTGGCCAGGATGTCAGGGTTATTTGATATCCTCTTGTGCAAGTTCATACTGTTCACTTAAACAAGATTTCATGCTTCTCTAGTAGAGTCAGCATCTGTAACAAGTTCATCCATTCAAGAAGACTCTTTCAATGTAATGTTACTAGATGAGTGCTCCAGCGTATAGTATTGCAAGTGGTGTTGAATGAGAGCATTTAGCAAAAAGGGCCTAGAGCAAACACGACCCTACAAAATTTGTAAAAAAACCCTTGCTTCGATTTCTTAATCCACCCAGAAGCCTCGTGAAACATGGCGTTCTTAACTACAGGTTTAAACATGCAGCTGAAGGCAAGAAATGTGAGGGCGAACTATGTTTTCCTGACTTTTCCTTAATTGGTTACTTCCACACTTTTCCGTTTTTCACATTTTCGGAATGACAAGCCGACCACAGGGTCTTCGTCAGCCTGCTCCTCTTTGGTTGAACTGTTTCTTGTTTATATCGGCTAAGAGCTTAACTAGTTTGGTGTGACCTTTTGTTGCGATGGTGGAAAAGTGCTTTGCACCCAGGTGCAATGGTATTGTCGACCAAGGAAAGTGTGTTTCGTTTTTCTAAAGATCCAATGGAAAGAGGAATACGAAGGAAGGAAACATAAGAATCTGGAATTTCGAAATCCACTGGCCAAAGGATTTCAAAATCGTTACTGAGATGACATCGGCTCAAATATCCTTCATCAAAATTTGAAGATATACCACAAAATTAATTTTATCAACACCTTAAAAGTCCAGTTAGACAAGATATGCTTTTTTGTCATCAAAGAACACCCTTTAGTGAAATAATTTAGTAGGTCAGCACAGCCTTAAGTCTTTCTCAGAGTTAAACGAAGCAATTACTATAGAACCATCTGAGTGTGCATATCTTTATGCATAGCAAAGATAGCAAAATTATCTCGTGCAATGAAGGTCAAGCCTGTCTTGGAGAACTTAAAGAAATTCAAATTGGTAAAAATTAGCATTAAATTTGTGTTAAAGACATAAAAACAACCCCCCTGAATGAAATAAACTCCGATGACGAAAGAGATGAAACAAAGTCGGCCTTAATTATTTAATTAATTAAATAAAAATTATTATTTTTAATTATTATAAATTATTATAAATCATAATAATTATAAATTAATTAATTATTATTAAATAATTAATGAATTAATTAATTATAGGATTTTGTAGAATTTTAAGCATGACCTTCAGAAAAAATGTTGGTCCTAAAGCCCAAACTGTATATTTTAATTGTCTACCCTTAATAAAAGAATATATTTTGAATTGAATAAACTTTTGGGTACCCAAGGTGCTAAACTAAGTGATTATGGTAGGCAATTGACAACTAAATTAAACAGTCAAACGAAATATGTCCTTGTGCAGCTCCAGTGTGGAGGTCTAATTATTCAAATTGATGACACAGTACACAATGAGAGGCAGGCAAAGTCATGCACAAGTAAACAGTAAAGGCCATGGACCAATTTGTTGATTTGCTCTTGGGCCAGCGTCTATTGCTGAACCAAGGCAAAATATTCTCATTAGGAATTGCGATCGTATAAAGAAACCAACTGTTGGGCACGAGCCGTATGTTGAACTGGGCCCAGACTACCGGTAACTAAGCAGATTTGGGACTTTTAAATGTTGTACCGATAATCTCTGTCCCAAAACTGAAAAGAAACTTTGCAGTACAAAACCAGGTAAGAATAACAGTAGTAGGGTACAGTACGTCGGTGATCAACCTCGCACCTTGTATATCAGCGTTTGCTTTTAATTAAACACCTTATGCTAAGGTAGCCACTATTGGGTACAAGAATGCTCAAAACATGTTGAGGTCAAACCATCAATGTAATTAGTAGCGCATTCCACGTGACATTAGAGGATATTAATAAACAATTTTCTTCGCATTTAATTTTTATGTAAAAAAATATTCGCGTTTTTCCTTCAATGTTCTTAGACAGCCAGTCACAAAAGTGGGAGGCTGCCTTCGACCCATTTTTGGCTTTTTCAGTCAAAAACTACTACTAGTTTGTGCTTGCCCCATTTTGGCATCATTAAGTTCAATTGTGTAGCATATGTTGGCTGGCCTTGTCGTTTCGAGATGTTTGAAATGCAGGAGCCAATGAGCTTATGAAACCATAAAAGTAACGAGTAAAAAAAGTTTTGCACTTCGGGATTGATTGAAAAATGACGACAGCTTTGACCTTCGATATAAAATGGATTTACCAGAGGCATCAAAAACCCAATCTACGTATAAGAAAACAAACATTAATTCAAGAGAACCACACCTCAACACCTCGGGATGTACACCAAGGCATAAAATTACTAAGCCCAGTTATACCTGCAGAAAGTATATTTATGTATGTTCCCACGAAAATATTTCAATTCTCAATAGTCATTTATATACCATGAAATTAACTGTGCTTGATAGAGGACAAAACCATCGTTGTAGTGTTCAGAAAACCGCATTTCAAACAAAGCTTCAACTCAAATAAGCTATTACAGAGATAAAGATCAAAGGAGAGCTTAAAGAGTTGCAAATGTATGCGAGAAACCGCATATACAACAAAGCTTTGCCTTGAATTAATTAATACAGAGAAATAGATCAAAGAACAGCTTATAGAGCACGTTTTAAGTTTTTTAAGAATCATAAAACAAATTTAATAAAAAAACACGATAGTTTTTAACCTTACCATCATTTACATGTTTCGGTATTCACATATCTTCTTCAGAATGGATATAAAAATGTACAAGAATTATCAAGGCTTTATATATCCAAAATTCTGGATTGAAAAATTTGGGGGTAATAAGCCATTGTTCTATCGTAGATATGTTGACGACATTTTTGCTCTTTTTTATTATGAACCAACAGATCCAAGATTTTTTAGGATATTTGAATACCCAGCACCCTAATATTAAATTTACATGTGAAAAAGAGGATAACAAAAAGCTACCCTTTTTGGACATTGTTATGAATAATAGTAATAATAAGATTTAAATGTCTGTTTTTCATAAACAGACATACACTGGACTTTTGACTAACTTTGATAATTTTGTTCCTTTCCAGTAAAAAACAAGTTTAATTAGAACGCTTTTGAATAGAACTTTTCTAATAAACTCTTCTTGGTATTCTTCTGATATAGATCTAAAAAATCTATTCAATACATTAGGCCGTAATTTATACCCTACATGGCTTGTAAATAAGATTGTTCGGAATTATCTCAACAAAAATTATGTTGAAACTGAAAAAGTGGAAAATGTTGAGATTCAGGACACTAGGTATTTTAAATTGCCGTACATTGGTAAAAATTCCGTCATTCTGAAAAACAAAATAAAAAATGTTGTAAACAAATATTGCAAAGAGGTAGGTATTAAATTGATATGTACAACTTGTAACCTCAGGGATTTCTATTCTAACAAAGACAAATTGGTCAGTTTCTCACCCGCATCTAATGTAGTGTATGAGTTTGTTTGCGCTAGTTGTAATGCTAGCTATGTTGGGGAAACCGAAAGGCATTTGTCTACAAGAAATAAAGAGAATTACAAGGACAAAACTCGCATATTTATCAAGACATAAACGCCTCTTTAGACTAGAAAAGAGCGTGTAATAATGGTAGTTGTTTTTCCATTTTGGATTATGCAAGCACTAAATACCAACTACGCATAAAAGGGGGTTTGCTTATTAAATGGAAACAACCAGCATGAAATAAACAATTATGTCGTTACATGGGACTATTACTTTATTAATGTCTTTATTCTATGTTATCTTTTGTGTATTGCTACATACCTTTTGTAACATTTAATTATGATGTTTTAATTAGTTTTCTGGATATATAAAGCCTTGATAATTCTTATACATTTTTATATTCATTCTGAAGAAGGTATGTGAATACCAAAACATGAAAATGATAATAAGGTTAAAAACTATCGTGTTTTTTATTAAATTTGTAAAGCTTGATTCTGATGCTCCTTTGAACCATATTGTTATGAAATAAAGTGTGCCTTTGTGTTATTTACACAAAAAAAATATTTAAAACTAGTGAAATTCTGATCGTCTCGTGAAGAGTAATCTAGTTTTTTGAAATGCTATTGTAACAGAAGTTTTTTTCAACAAATTTGACCAAAACAGAATTTTTAAAAGCAAGTAGCAATGATAATAATAAGGACTTTCTTTTTAAGAGAAAAGATTCTTATAGAGGTTGGGCAAACTTTCTAGGAATTTATCCTTTAATAATTTCACGATAATTTGTGCTTTTTGTCTTTTTGAAATTTTACAGGTAGCGTTGATGCTAACGCCGAAAGTGTTATTGTAAATGTGCCAATGAATGTGAGTACAAAATTCATAATGTTGGTGTCCCAAGAACGAAGAAAAAAAAAGAAAAAATCATTGAGAGAAATAAAAATAAAACAAAAAACCAAAGAGGAATAATACTGAAATCCATCGGTGCTGCAAACGTTTGGAAAAACTTGCAGAAAAAGGAAATAATAATGAAGACAAGGAATTTGGTTTCATTCATTCGTTTAACGGATAATAAAAGGAATACACCATGAGTACCTTTTATTACAACAATACAACAAAGACTGGTTATATATATACACAATCATTCTTGCTTTCTTTTTCATTTATCTGAAAACTTTTTTGTGTGTATGTGTGTGTGTCTATATGTGTTTGTCTGTGTGTTGCTCGTTGTGTTGTCTTTCGTATTATCCTGCTGCTTGTTTCTGTATAGGTCGTTTCTTCTTGGTTATTAATTTAGACAACACCCTTTTGGCTCCAAGTGTTACACTCTAATACTATATATACATATATATATATATATATATATATTTATACAGCTTGTGCTGGTAGTTTAGCTGCTATCCGTCCAGTACCACAGAACTAAGATAAACAACACCTTTCTCAGGATGTTTCCCGATCCTAGGAGGGCAGTTTTCTGGATGTTATTTGGCCTTTCATGGTCGATACGGAGTACTCCCCTTCAGTCACTCAGACGGTGGATGGCTCCAATGGCTCCAATCACTATAGGGATCGCAGGGATGATGATGATGATGATTATTATTATTACTATTATTATTTTTATTTCGAATTTTCATCAAGGTTTGTCTTCCCAAATATATTTAGATATCTACAGAAAACAACTTTTCTGTTTTCCAGAAAGAACTGTTGAAAAGTAAAAGGAAAAAAACCAAACAAACAAGCAGAAAATACTACCAATAGTAACAAATAAATAGATAAATAAATAAACATATAAATAAAATGGAATAAATAAATAAAGTGTCGTATGGTTAGATAAAGAGAGGAGTGGGCATTTTCGGGTCACGTTGCAAATATTGTAAACAATTTAGTAACACATTAGTTGAAAATTAGTTAACAATAAAAGAATGCTGGAAGGAACAAATCTATTTATTATATTGTAAGAAAAAGGTGAGTCCATACTATGGCAGAGGTAACCTCATGTTCAGTTCTCCTGGATGAAAAAACTGCATTTAAATTCTCTATACCTCAAGCTCAAACTATTTCAAAATATAAAAAACATTTAGCAACATAAAAATCTCTATCCTTTAATTACTCTTGATCTAGTATTATCTATTCGAAACTTGCGTGGATCCCAAGGGCCTAAAAAATCAAATCGAATGTTCTCTTATGAAAATTTCAAAGGGAATAATAGTATTACGTATCCGAGAAAAGGCTGTTATTTAAATTTTCAAGATGTTAACAGGGGGCCTAATCCTCCCACTTTTTTATTCCGAAGTCAAATGTCGTTACAAGGACGGTAAAAAAAGGAAACTGAAGTTAGTGCACATCACTCCACAACTCCCAGAATAGAATTTAAATGTGTAAAGAATTCAGGAACATTAGGCAGGTCTCAACGGCCTGATTCAAGTAGTTTATAGGTTAAATTACTTTCTGGTACCATCTTTTCACATCTATTTTAAAGCCAATTGCCTTTGGCTTTAAGATAGTATACAGTGAAACTGCCAATATAATATACAGTGAAACTGTCAATATTAAATTACTTCTCATGGCTGATACCAGTTGTTATGTTGTGAATACACCACCACCACCACCAACAATTATACCAAAGAGAATAATTTTTAAACGTTTTTTTCCAAAATTTCCTTTGATCCTTACCTCGAGTAACTTCTGACTTCTTATGGGATCATTGATTACGGGACATCAATGCCATGCTTTATCAAATTGGACATAAACAAACCTGTCAACTATCTATGCATGGGTAAATGCAACGTGTGGTACCACAAGTTGAACTTAGGACTAACCAAATCCGTTCTTAGAAATATAGTTCAGGTGTAATTAGCTCAAGCAGGCTTTTAGCTTAATGAGTACTTACTGGACTACTAAAGGTGTCTTATTACACACCCAACAAACTTGACTCTTTCTTTCTTTTCTTCTCCTTACTTACTTTTCGAATAATGTTTCCCCGTGAGAAAAGCTGTTACGTCATTACTTTGAAGAACATGCTCGATGTCTGCATTATTGTAAACATAATGGTCCACAACACTAAGGTGTCAGCCTTGCTAGTATTAAATGGATCTTATGCAATCCTTTCCCTGTTAAGATGGGCATAGCCTTTAAATACCTTAAAGCTCCGGCTTACAATGAGTCAATGTCAGATTTCGTTGTAGGTGTGAAACAATCGTTACTCCACTGTGATTTCTGACCAGTTACACAACTCAAGCAAACGTTAAGCAATAGATTTGTTGCTGAAGTTAGTTCAAAGCAAATTTTTGAGTGTTAGTTCAAGAAGGACTTAATATGACGCAATTAAGTTAATGACACGAATATCGATGTATGTTATGTTCAGCATATCCCGGCAATCCACTTCTGGTACTGTTGAAGCAGACGTTGACGAAACTAACTACCAATCTAAATCTTAGTCCTACTGTAAGCCAAACCACATCAAATTGCAGAGCTCTGTCCTGAAGATAAAATGTAAACGTTATGGTAAAACTAATAATCTCACGATGGCGTGCAGATGCAAAGACGCCATTTATCGTAGACTCAACTAGCCCGATCACACAAGATCAATGAACAAACAGAAAACAGGTATTTGTAGAATGCACAGAGTAACTTAGGTAGTCTATAAAGAGACTAATTTTCATGACATTATGTATCTTGAAGACTCACCTAATAATAAAAGGGAACGTTACAATGCAAATGTTTCTACTGATTGACAAAACCTGGCTATTGAACTTGGTACTTAATGCATTATAACAAAGATTATTTCAAGGAAGACATACCTTACTATTTTCAGTCATATTGAAAAACATCTTCATCAAGCAAATCCATATAGTACGAAAAGAAAAGTGTCTTGTTTTGGCGCGATTCAATTTTGGAGGTAAAGTTGGATTGGCCAATTATTGTGGGTGTGGGTGTTAGTAGGACTTGCTTCATAAGTCATCACCCTAATGTAAAATCTTTGATTGGTAAACCTTACATTTTTAATTATAATTAAAATTCTCTTATTGATTATTGTGATGTTTTTACAACCACTACAACCACCACCACCATTACTACTAATATTATTATTACTGCTATTGCCATATATATATATATATATATATATATATATATGCTTGAGCCGTCACCAGACGCAAGAAGGTCTCAAAGAACTCTATTTAAAAATGACAGTCTTTGACAGCCTAATTATATAGTTCCCGGCTAGGTACCAAACAAATGGCTGATGACAAAATTGGTCTGCAGGTGAAAGAAGGTATAATGACGCATGTATCTAGTAATCACCTTAAGGACCTTAGACCTTTGTTCCTCACCTCCAGGGTAGGACATCGGACAGCCAGAAGGCGCCAAGCCCTGCGATCGTTGGTCAAGGCTTGTAGAACTTGCGCTTCTATTGCATGTTCGCTTTCATCGTTCTTAAAGATAATTGCCACGGTTTTACTCGCCTGCCCTTGTTTCTTCGACCCTCTCTTGGTATACAGGATAGCGCATGATGGGTGAAGGGTTCTTCGAGCAGCCTTAAAGCATAACTTACAAGCTGTCACTTCCTTTGTACCACAATCACACTTTGTGGTTTTAGTTCTTTTCTCCTAAGAACGTCTTAATTGGTAATCCTATCTTCTGAATTTCTTTTTATAGAAGCTATCTAGTTTTTTTCTAATTCTTTTCGTACTCTTGAAAGTTTAGCTGGGACACAGTGCTGTTAAGACTACTATCACCATATATTAGTTAATCTTTAATTTAAGCGTCATCAGCTTAGGTGTCCGAGTGTTGGTCATTGAGTTATACATAGTACTAGTTCTACCCAGGCCGTTTTTAATACCTGGGTCCACTTCTCCACTTTTTGCAATGGTGCTTCTAAAGTATGGAAACTTCTCAACCAAGTCTAACTGTTTTCCACCGTTATTATTGATTGTTCTCTGCTACCGGTGATGCCCATTACTTTGGATTTTCCTTCAACGATGATCATCCCCACCTTTGCTCTATCATCTTGTAATTTGCTCACCTTTTCATGACATGCCTTACTGTCTTCAGACACTAAATCAATGTCATCTGCGAAGTCTAAATCATTTAACTTATTGTTATTTTAACAAGTCATTCCAAAGTTATCTCCTATAATTGTCCTATTCATAACGAAATCTATGGGCAGGATGAAGAGGAACGGCGAAAGAATGGATGGCTGCCTAAACCCAGACAGTTTGAACTCTTCCATGGCTTCTGGATCTCCCCTGACTCCATATGTCAGATTACTTTTCATTGATTTGGTGATCTTGATGCAATTTCCTAGAATACGGTATATCTCCGTAATTTTTCAAAGTGACTTCGTGCACACTGTTAAAGGCTTTCCTGACGTTAACAAAGGTCTGCACTTGTGACGACTTGAATCCTTGGCTTTGTTCAACAAAGTTCTTTATCACAAATATTTGTTTGATCCATGATCTACCTTCCTAAAACCCGAATGCTCCTCTCGGAGATTACGGTNGAATGGATAGGCTGCTATACCCAGACAGTTTGAACTCTTCCATGGCTTCTGGATCTCCCCTGACTCCATATGTCAGATTACTTTTCATTGATTTGGTGATCTTGATGCAATTTCCTAGAATACGGTATATCTCCGTAATTTTTCAAAGTGACTTCGTGCACACTGTTAAAGGCTTTCCTGACGTTAACAAAGGTCTGCACTTGTGACGACTTGAATCCTTGGCTTTGTTCAACAAAGTTCTTTATCACAAATATTTGTTTGATCCATGATCTACCTTCCTAAAACCTGAATGCTCCTCTCGGAGATTACGGTCTCCAAGGAGTCGTTTAGCTAGTAGTCTGCTGAAGAGTTTTATGCATAGAAGAGTAATACCCTTCCAGTCACTGATATTTGAAAGATCCCATTTCTTTGGCTTTAATAATCACCCCCTTTGCCCATTCTTCTGGTGCCATTTCCTCTGATTAAATTTGGTGGAAAGGTTAAAGATGTTGACTTATAATCCTCTCAAGGTCTGTTTTTAACAATTCACCACTTATTGTATTGAGCCAGGGAGCTTTGTTGTATTTTTCCTCCCTAGTTTCATTCCTGTTTTCTTCTCGTTTAATGGGTCCCAGCTCTACTCGTAGTGCCTCAGATTTTGGAAAGGTGTAGCAATCGTACTGAGTGCCTGGAGCTGGCTGACTCAAAATCACCTTGAAGTTTTCTGTCCAATTAATACCTTGCTCTGCCTCTGTTGACAGAGGCTCACTATTCTTGTCTTTGACTGGTACTTTTGGTGACCTACGTTTCCCTAAAAATTGCTTAGCTATTTTAAATAGTTACCGTGTGTCATTTTCGTTTGCTGCTTCTGGTGTCTCCTTCGTCGTTCTCTCAATTCAGCCTTTTTAAATATTACTCCAGCTTCTTTTGACCTTTTTATCTAGCTCTTTGTATTTTTCCCGGGCAATGCTGAGCTGGTGTTTTGTTCTTGCTTGATATCTTATGCGTTTGCATCACATTGTTCATCTATCAACAGCTATGAATCACAGAAAATCTACTGCTCCTTTTTTTCCATGGAGTTTGTTTGATAATGGGAGATTTTAATGCCAAGATCTGAGAGACCTAAGACCTCGACCATGGAGTTGGAACTTACGGTTTAGGAGAGCGGAACAAAAATGGGGATAGATTGGCAGAATTTTGCAAAGTAAATAACCTTGTGATAACCAATACATTTTTCAATCATCATAAGCGGCAGCGATACACCTAGATTTCGCCAGACACTCAAACTAGAAATCAGATTGACTTCATCCTGATCAACCAATATATGAAGACAAATGTTCTGGACTTAAAGGCACTACCTGGAGCCGATGCAAATTCTGATCACCATCTAGTCGTTGCTAAAATACGAATCAAAGCACAAAGCAAGAAAATTAAACATTTTGCAAAGAAATATGCAGTAGAGAGACTAGAAGTTGGTGAAAATCGACAAGCCTACCAAATAGTGACAGAAAATAGGTTTGAAGCCCTTCTAGACACTATCACAGAAGAGCAAACGCCAAATGAACAGCTAGGGTGCATGGAAAAGATCTGGAGGGAATCAGCAGAAAACGTCATTGGTTGCAGACGAAGGAAAAAAGAAAAACCATGGATCACAAAGAAAACCCTTGATCTGCCGCATGCCAAGAAGCAAGCAAAAGCTAAACCTCACAACAGAGAAGAATACACCAGGCTCAAAAGGGAACTCCAAAGAAAAATCAGAAAAGACAAGAAAGAGTGGATAAAAGCTGAGTGCCAAAAGATCACTGAAAATGACAGACTGAACAAATCGAAAAAACTATTCCAGCAATTAAAAAGAGTAAAACAAAGAGTCTTTCAACCAAAGCAAATGGTAATAAATGATGAAAGTGGAAGCACGCTAACAACTCCAGAATCAGTGCTGATGCGTTGGAAACAGTATGGAGAATGCCTTTTCGCGAAGCTAGACCCAGGTATTGAAGAATATGCAGAAGCAGGTACAGAGAAAGAGCTGCCACCTTTAATAAGTGAAGTAGAGAGGGCTCTCAAAAAGCTACAAAATGGAAAATCACCAGGTATGGACAATATCCCAGCAGAACTTTTCAAAAATAGCGGTTACTTTGGATTACGTGCTATTCACCAGCTCTGCACTTTCCTGGTCATATAATCAATCTACTCAAATCCCTCTACACAAATCAAACCGCTGTCATTCGATGGAATAACTCCCACACTGAACAGTTTTATCCTACCAAAGGGGTTCGTCAAGGTTGCATCTTGTCACCATATCTTTTAAGTATCTATACGGAACAAGTAATGAGAGAAGCGGACATCTCAGATTATGGAGTAGTAGCAAGAGGCAAACAAATATCAAATTTGCGGTTTGCAGACGATACAGTCTTGATGGACGAGAGGAAAGAAGGCATAAATGAGCTAGTAAGTCGAGTTAATATAGCCGGAGAAAGAAGAATGCTAAAAATAAACGCGAGGAAAACTAAAGGAATGACCATTGGAAATAATGCTACATCCTATGAAGTAGCAGGGAATGCTATTGAGAAAGCAGATCAGTTTAAGTATCTGGGATCCATTAAGACAAGAGATGCAAACTGTGCAAGAGATGTAAAGGTGCGTGCAGCAATGGCAAAAGCAAAGAGAACAGAGGTGATCAACGTCTGGAAAGATGAAAGTATACTTCTGCATCTGAAGGTGAAACTAGTGAAAACCCTGATGTGGCTCATATTAATATATGGCTGTGAAGGATGGACAATCAGGAAGACGGAAGAAAACAAAATTAATGCGACTGAAATGTGGATATATCGCAGAATTCTAAGAATCCCGTGGACACAGCGGCGCACAAATGAAAATGTTCTACAACAACTGGGAGTAAAGAGAGAGCTTTTTGGAAGAATAGTAGAAAGAAAACTTGCCTTTTTTGGACACCAAATGAGGCATCCAAACTTGGGTCTGTTCTACAACATTCTACACCATCAGCATACAAAAAGAAAACGAGGCAGACCACGAACAAACTGTAAGTCAAATATAGGATCGTTGCTGAACACTGATCTAACAACGGCAGGCAGAAAGGCAACGGATAGAGATGAGTTTAGATCGTGGTGTAAAAGGGCTCGTAAACTTCACTCTGAAGGATAAGGAAACGACGACGACTTTTGTGACACTTTCTGTGATGACTCCTTTAAAGAAAGTCCAGTTTTCCTTTCTATATGGATTTAGTTGGAAGATGTAAAATTTGTTTGATAGAGCATTTTAAAATTTCTCTGCCATTTCATGGTTTAAAAGTTTCTTAACTGAAAACGTTTCGAGTCTTTCATGTTTCTTCAGTTATTTGAGTCTTAGCTTGATTTTGTTTCATATTCGCAAGTTGTCTTCGTTACAGAACTCAATTATCCTCTCTCCATTATCTTTATTGTTGGTACCTGAACCAAAAGGATTCATTATTCTGGGTTTTTACTTCTCTACTTGGCCAAAGTTGTACATTCCAACCGCACATCATTTTCTGCATATCATGACTTGGACGATTGCCCAGGATATCTTGAAAATTACTGTAAACATTATCCTTCTTCTCTTCTGTGGCCACTTCCGATGATGCATAAACTTAAACTATTGATATCTTGACATATTTTGTGTTGGATCTGGCGTGATACTCCTATCTGATATCGGTTTCAATCCAATTAAAGATCCTGATTCTTACTTGTCAAAGAGAAATCAAACCCCTTTTATGTGTTCTTCATCATGACTAGAGTACAAGACTGTGACTCTTTCATTTAACAGTTTGGCTTGCCCTGTCCATCTGATTTCACTCAATCCTAACATTTCTAGTCAGCATTTCGTCATTGCATTTCAAATTGTCAGTCTTTTGATTTGAAATCAAATCAAAAGACTGACATTAGATCATGATTTTCTTTTTTCCATTTCCTGTTTTGTAGTTGCACGCTTAATGATTTTTTGTTATCAATAGTTGCTTTTCAAAAGATCAGATTACACAACTATTTGTATAACATCTTTGTAAAAAAATTTGTACAAGTGATCATTTTATACAGTTGAAGATTGTGAAAGACACAAAACTCTGGGTACTGTAAAGTTTGAGTTTTTCTTACTCGTATATTTGATTATTTTCATACATAAAAACACTTCTGAGAGCTGAGTTTAAAAGGAACAATAAAAATAAAATAGACATCGGTCACACCCTACATTGCTTTAAATTTAAACATAACTTAATATCATAGATTTTCATGCTGTCAACAAATTTGAAATCCAGCTGAACTGAGAGGAAAAAAGTTAGTAAAGGACAACAAAGCCACAAAAAAGACCTGGTTTAGTCCTCAAAGACCAGGTAAAAGCTAGAAAAATCTGGCGACTGTGTTAATCGGCCAGCGATTAAAACCTAAGTCACGAAGCAAAAAAGGAGTACGACTTTGTTTTTGAGGTCTTTGCATAGTAAGTCCGAGGGCTTTCCCATTTTTGGTGTTTCTAGCATCTCAGACGTACAGTAAGATGAACAAACAATTAAAGGTAGAAATAAAAAAAAGCAAAAGAGGATTGAACGATTGGACACTGATATTTTGCACAGGGAAGAACGTAAGGCCATANTTTTCTGAGTTTCAGTCAATTAAAGCAGGAAATTATAATGTCATTTTGGTGTCATTTTGGTGCAGGTAACCAAAGTGTTTTGCCTTCCGTAAATGTTAGGCAAAAGGTTGCAGTTCCTAAGAATTTTACTAAAGGTTTCTTGAGCAAATAAAAACTGATATTGACAAACTCGGGAATTTTGTGAAGAATATGGCACGGTTATTAGATCACAAAATATGACAAAGTTAGCTTTCCAACTGTTCTGGTACTACTTGAGTGTGCCTTGAAATGTGTATGGAATGAAGAAAGAGAGAGATAAGACAAATACTACATGCACAAATACATATACTTACATATATGTATATGTATAAAGATATGTGTAAATATGTATATATACATGGGATCATGAGGTCCAAATCGCTATATATATATATATATATATATGTGTGTGTGTGTGTGTCTGTGTGTATGTCTGTGTGTATGTCTGTGTATATCTGAAATTTTTATACATTACCAGGTTTTAACTTTTTATGATGAAGGTCTTAGCCATTTTTTTGCCCTTTTTATTACTTAGAAGCTCCAAACCAAACGTTTGAAAGCTTGCTCTCTACCAAGTATAGTATTTCCTCTTGTATTTATTTTATCCAGCCTTTCCTTCGAGAGGTTGATGTACCACCTTTTCTCCGCATCTATCAACGTATACAACGCTATTACTTTACCATATACCAATTTATTTTTCAATCCTCGCCTAGTGGTCATAAATTCCAATTCGATTTTGTCTCCAATAATAGTTATCTTCATATTCTTTCAATGGGCATACCTTTAAAGTCATAATATACCGCTTTGTCTCCTCTGTAAGTGTCACATTCATACAGGCTTCCATTTGTAACTTTACACCAGAATATCTTTGCAGTGGCATCCACCCTAAAAACTATTCTGATTACCATACAAGTGGTTCCCTTCTTTAGAGCCTTATCATAACCCTGGAGGTACTCCAGCAAAAATGGCAACTGGAAACTACAAAGTTTCCAGATAAACTGGTCTTAAAGAATGAAGCTTAAATGTAGTTTCTTGATAACACTATTAAAAGAGCTCTCCGAAAAGCTCATATGTATTATAGCATTCCCTACTCTGTTCCCAATATTAATGCAAAAATATTTAACGTAGTCTCATCATATATGGCGTCTACTTCAACATTCAGTATCCGTTAATGTGCCTTTTCTTTTAATACAACTTTTTTCATTCTGCTTTTTCTGTTTCTCACTGTAAAAGTATTACACTGTAGCGTTTGTAACTGTTCGAGGATAGAGCTAAGGAATGAAAGCAATAAAACCAAGAGGAAAATAATTAATAATATATATTACGCTTTATTATATTAATATAATAATAATATAGTAAAGTATTATACATCCTGTATTGAAATAGGTTCCAGAGTTGTTAAGGAGTAACTTCTTAAAGAAAAGTAAAACAGACATTTTTTATTTCACCTTTTTTCATGTTTTTGAAATAAATTTGTTTACTTTCAATTAACTCAGTTCTACTTTAGCACTTTTATAATACTACAAGCATTTCCACTTTAGCGGTTGAAAGCAGGTCTTAACTTGTTAAATTATTACTTCTTTAGGATCCTCAGTTTGGACTGTTCTTTTATATACTAGTGTTCTTTAAATTTTCTGTATTATTTTATTTTAACCATATTCCGTCTGTTAATCCCAGAATTTTTTATCCATCGTGACACCATTTCTTAAAGTTACAATACTATTATCTGTCTTTCTTCTTTTCTGTAGTATTGAAGTTGGAATACAAATAAAATTGTCAAGCCAAAAAAACATTTACGTCTCCAGCAATGCTTTTCCAATATGATTATCATACACGTCTCTGGAAATACTTCCTCGATATGATTATTATATATGGCTTCACCAAAACATGTTTTGCAACGATAAACATATATGTCTTCCACAACAGCTGCTTTGGTAGGACAAAGATACATTTCTTCCGCAGCACTTTTTTGGTACGAATAACATATATTTCTTCCACAATACCCTTTTTAATACGACAACCATAGATGTTTTTTGAAATTCCTTTTTTGGCACGACAAACATGCATGTCTTTTGCAATGCCTTTTTTGCTACGAAAAACATACAAGTTTTTCGCACTACCTTTTATGGTAGGAAAAACATACATTTTTCCTGCAATACCTTGTTTGTTACGGCAAACATATCTTTCTTGGGAGCTTTTCGCATTCAAGTAACATATGTTTCCAAGCGATGCATTTTGTAAACCTCTAAATACATCACAGTTTTGCAGCTCAGGGTGTTTATGTGGCTTTAAATGTTTTTCTCTCTTCTTTCTGTACAGAGCACCTCATATGACATTGGCTGAGACTTTTGTATTGGAACTTGACACTACTTTCTTTGCTATTTTCTCGTTTGTGCATTCCTGTCTATATCATCTCCTTGTGTATTTTCTCAGTTTTACCCAGTGATGAAATGTTGTTCCTGTAAGAGAGTTACTTTTACAGTAATAATAATATAATAATAACAATAATTTTTTTTTTAAACTTCAAGCATATATTTTTCCATGTTATCACTTAATACAATTGTATGCCGTGTATACATTACATCATTACCCTAAGAAATACCACTCACTATCAAGGCATGGTATCAGGGACGCACAGAGTAACGTAGTCACCAATAAAGGAGGGGAGGCTGATCCCATGTCTTACTACGTTGACAGAATATGTAATATGTGGTTCGAATTACCACACATATGATCTTCTTTATGATATATGAGATTTCGCTTTTATCGTAACTTATTTCCGCTAACATCTTCGCTACCGAATGTGTACTCTTTCCGATTGCTCCTATCGCGCCAATGCTTAAATTGACAAATATAACTTTTTGATAATTTTTGCCTAGAAATCTTAGCAGAAATTCATATTTTTCTGATTTACGTTTCGAATTCACTTCAATATTTGTTTCAAAGCCGATTGTAAGTTCTAGAATATAAATCTTTCCTTTATCAATTACTAACAGATCAGGGCGATATGTATCTCCGGTAATAATCGATGGAGAATTGTAATCATCAATATCACAGTAAACTTTTGCATTTTTCTTATTCGAAGATATGAAGTTTGCAATATTTTTTAAAACCGAGTCATGCCTCCAATTATAACGTTTTTCGTTCAACGCTGTATTACATCCTCCAATAACATGCCCGAGAGTTTCTGTAGCATTACATAAGGAACAGGCAGATGATTCTCTTTGTCCCCATTTTAGCATATTTGAAGCGTTGGCGAGGGTGTTGTTTAAATACCGGATTGTGAATGAGTAGATATTATTGGGTAACGTAGAAAGCGCTTTGTGCCAGTGACTGGTAAATGCGTTGTCTGCATAGGCTGTGATTGATTTGATTATTAACCCTTGCGAAGTCAGTGTATCGATTTTTTTCTCGTTAGAATTTCTAATATCCTTGATTGCCTCTCTAGTTGTTTTGTACTGATCATACGTGATGTTTTGACCGGTGGTCGCATTGTATATTTCAACAATGTCCCTGCTCTTAGAAGACTTGAGTTTGTTTCTAAAAGATACTCGACACTGAATGAAACGATCAGATATGAGTGTTAAACCGAGACCAAACTTACGTTTGGTACGGCGAAGAAGGCGTGTTGATCCAGAAATAGGTATTTCCAACCAAATCCGTATAAACTTTGAAACAACGTTATCGAGGTTTTCCTTAACCCAGCTTGTTTCTATATCAGCAACAGTCAAGTGCCAGCTAATTTTTGAAAGTAGATATCTTTGGTACAATATTACTTTATTTCTGGGGTGGAGTGGGAGACCATTTATAGTCCTGAGAATGTTTGCAGTTTTTGACATCAGTATATTTTTGTGTTCCGTGTTTGTCATGCCGAAATCGAAGTAACGACCCAAATATAGGAATGGTTCACCCGAGTCGATAGGATGAATAACACTGTTATTAAGATAAAGCTTTGGTTTTATTTGTTTACATACTGTTCCACATTTTTTCATTCCAAACGTGTGACACTTTTCGACTTTGATGATCATGTCACTCCAACGACACCATCTGCTGAATGCGTTGAGGAGAATTTGGTTTTCACTCTCTTGGCCTGACATCGCTACAGCATCGTCGGCGAATTGTAGCCAGTGTCTTGGTATCAAATGTTTTAGAAATTTGTAACCGATTTGTTTGAAGTGATCTTTTTTTATATACTGTACGAAGGTGTTAATTAGCATATTAAATATCAATGGGCTGAAGCAGTCACCTTGTAGTACACCCTTTTCTAGTTTAATGAAATCACTAATGAACAAGTTGGTCAGTATGGCTGTGTGGAAGTCACTATACAGAATTCTAATAATAGTAACAATATCGTCTGGAATATGATGATGTTTCAGCACAGTTTCTATTAGATTGTGGTTGACTTCCCCAAAAGCGTTTTTCAGATCAATTAATGTAATTGTAATAGAGCGTTGTTTACGGCGTGCATCGTTAATTGCGTGAGTCATACTAGCAATATGCTCGTACGTACCAGTTAATCCAGGCGTAAATCCTTTTTGGATACTTGCCTCAATGTAGTTGTTTTTGACTAAAAACTCAAATACACGATCTCGTAGTAAAGAAGTAAATATTTTCAACATAACAGGTTCTAAAGTGATAGGTCTGAAATTACCTGGGTCTGACTTTTCCCCCTTTTTGTATATAAGGATTGTAGCGGCTTGTTGCCATAATGATGGTATAGACTTACGCTTAAAAACTTCGGAACAAATAACTGTAATGTAGCTTCGAAGGTGGGGGCACCTTTTCAGACTTATTACTGGGATTTGATCTAAAGGACATGGACATCCAGAGGACTTCATTCGTTTAATGATTCTGCAGATTTTGTTATATGATGGTGGAGACAAATCAAATTCATGCGTAGGGTTATCAAAAGAGGGTATCCAGTCTGGAATTTGAAAGGTCTTTCTAGGATTAACCGCTTTAAACGCTTTCCTAAAGAATACATTACATTTTTCTTTGTCAAATTCGGGAAGTATCCGAGATGGAATTTCAATGAACTTCTTACAATAACCCCAAAAGTTCTTAGAAATCTCTGTGTCATGATCTTTGTTTAACATTTCTGAAGCTGAAGGCTGCAATTTTAATCTAAGTAGCTTAGCAACAAACCGTATCACTACCGGAAACGCCTTATCTGATTTTTTTAACTTTTTAAGTTCCGTTTTCAGCTGTTGTTTTGAGTAATTATTGTATCGATTAGAAAGTTCGCTATTAATTCCATTACTGTCATTGACGGTCCCATGAGTCTCTACAAAGTAGTTATAAACTGTTTTGTTGAAATTGTCAACGCTAATATTAAGATCTTGATTGACAACTTCCTCGCATGATAGATTAGCCTTGAAGTAACTGTTGGCTAATTCCCAATCTTGTTCATTGACAGGAAGTTTGATTCCGGGCTTCAACGAAGGTGTTTCTTTCAATGCGTGAGAAACTTCCGCATCAGTTATTTCGTTAATGTTATTGTTCACGTGGGAATTCAGTTCATTTACTACTTCATCATCCAACGTCATTAACGTTCTACACAAACGCTGATGTGCTTTGAGACCTCTGAGGCCTTTACATTCTCTTCCACAAACACAAGTTAATTTGTGCGTGTTGCACGGATCATGATTATTAACAACAGATGGTAAAGTTTTGATTCCGTTTCCATGGTGATCTACTTCCGCACGAGATTTGCAACGCCATTGATGTCTTCCCACCGATGAAAATTCCTTTTTGCAATAATCACAAACACCCAGCAATAACGCACAAATAACTAATATACTTGCTTTCATAATGACCAAAGTATACTTATATCATGAAGATTTAAAAATAATAACAAAATACTCTTTTTTCTTACCACTGTGCTATGGTTTTTCCATGAAACATTTAGGAGCTTGGCAGTGTACGTCTGCAGACCTCGCAAGCCTGATCTCAAAAATAATAATAATAATAATAATAAAAATAAAAATAATAATAATGATAAATGTGCAGGTGACAAAGGATCACCTCATGAGAGATACAGCCGTAATGAAGGAGTGCTAAAGAAGAAGAACGAATTTTTAGCAATGGCATGGATTGATTATCACCAAGCATATGATCTGATCCCCCACAGCTAGATTGAAGAGTTTCTAGATTTAATCTTATTTGCTGACAATACAAAAACACTACTAGTATGTAGCATGATGAACTGAAAATTAGAGCTGACATCTTGTGGTACCTCCCTTGGTAATGTCAGCATCAGTACAGGTATTTCCCAAGGTGACAGTCTCTCACCACTTCTATTTGTTTTATGCCTAGTACCAATTACTCTAATTTTAAGGAAAGTAAAAATAGAGTATGAATTGGGAGACAAAATTACAAAACTTAACCATTTGCTCTTCATGGATGTCTTTAAAACTGTGCACATGTTCAGCAAAGACATTGAGATGGAATTTGGAATTAAGAGATGGTGTACTTGTGCTAAAACAAGGAGGTTTAAAAGGGATAAAAGCAGCTGATGTCAAACTACTTGATGGAAGTGTGGTAATAACTATCAAATAGGAAGGCTATAAATATCTCAGAATTCTAGAATATGATAAGGTCAAGGAGAGAGAGGTGAAAGAGCTATTTGAAAAGGAGTATAAATTGCGTAAACGATTGGATCTCAAACCTAATCTAAATGGCAGAAATAAGATTAAAACAATAAATACATGAGCAGTGGCAATGTTGAGGTATGGGGCTTGAATTATCAACTGGAACGTAAATGAAGTAAAGGATCTTAATAGAAAAACTCGGAAATTGTTCACCATGCATAAAGAGCTTGACCCAAAACGTGATGTGGATCGACCTTATAGTAATCCAAAAGAAGGTGGGGGAGGATTGATGAGTTGTGAAGATGTCATCAGGAGTGAGGAGAATAATTTGGGATGGTACCTAAAGAATTCAACTGATACTCTCTGGCAGGTTTTAAGCATGAAGGTATGTTGGACGTTGCGAACTGTGTCAAAAAGTGCGAGTTTAAGAGATTTTTGAATGAAAAAAGGAAGGATCTTTGAGAAACAAACAAATGTTTGGTCAGTTTATCAGAGAATTACCAGATACCATTGATAAAGAGGCATCTTGGAAATGGGCGGTAAAGGTTATTTTAAAACCCCAACTGAGACATTGATATGTGCGACGCAGGAGCAAGCTATTAGAACAAGTTACGTGAAGCATAACATTGATAAAACTGCAGATTCACCGAACTGTAAATTATGTGGCCAGAAAGGAGAAACAATAAGCCATGTTACTTGCGAGTGTACCACACTAGAGCAAAAAGAATATAAAAGGAGACACTGAAAAGTTGCGCAGAAGGTCCACTGGACTTTTTATAAGAAATTTCAATTAAAAAGACCCGAGAATTTGTTTGATCGAGAACCTGAAGTTGTAGTTGAAAATACTGATCAAAAGATCCTACAGGATATGATGATGCAGTGCGATATTAAGATTAAGGAAAGAAAACCGGACACAATCACTATTGATAATGGGGAAAGGTCTGCAATAATAAGTGACATAGCGGTACCAGGGGATATAAGGATATCTGAAACAGAAAAATTTAGCGTTGAAAAATGTCATGAACTCAAACTAGAAATTAAGCGACTCTGGAATCTGAGCAAAGTTATGGTGGTACCAATTGTTGTTGAAGCACTAGGTAGTGTTTTAAAGATGTTTCCAAGCTTTATAAAGGATATTGGAATCGAGGTAGAAGCATATCTTGTTTGAAAACTGCTATATTAGGGACAGCTAGAGTAATAAGAAAGGTATTAGAATGCCAAAATGTGAGGGAACTTGTAAGGGATCTTTGGTTATTGGTAATAACCAACTTCCTTATTAGACGCCGCATAACATCTGCCTGTGCTTTTAGGTACTAGTGTAAAATATAACCACGAAATAGAGGTCAACACTAAAAATGTGGAAGGTGTTCGAGAGCCGACCTTGCAAATGAAATGATGAAATATACTTTGAAACAAAAAATTTGTACTCCTTATGTTAATGCACATTGTGTCTAAAATAAAAATCTGCACTAATATTAGACGGGCTTTGAACCACCACACTCGAATACTGAATATAAAAGAAATAACCCTGCATTCTGCAAATCATAGCAGCATGACAGGTTATACATTTTTTGGTTATATTTTCCTGTCAACATTGTTTTTACTTTTGTTCATTTCATGTGACTTTTTTCTCAGTTAATCATTTACCTTTGTACAATACCTTTAAGTTATTTACTATGTTTCTCCATATCTATTACTGTTTTCAAATGGAGACAGATTAAAGGCTCTGGCTCTGATTTTTTCATCACATACTGCTTCTGTAGTAAGTAATTCTTCGCTCAGCTCGCTAGCTCCTCGAACAACAGCAGCAACAGCAACAACAACAATAATAATGGTAATAATAATAATAATGATAAAAATAAAAATAAATGTCCTGGTATTGACATTAAACTGTATCCGCTTGTGGAGTTTTGACTTGGGCTAAAGAGGTTACCCTTTGCCACACTACCTACAGGTCAACCTTGAATAAGGTATAAGGTATAGTACCTGTCAGCTATCCCCGAGACTCTGAAATACCAGATTGGCGTCCCGGCGGGGGTTACTTTGCCTCATGGGTAGGAGGATACTCTTTACCCTTGGTTGGCAACCCTCCTTGTGATGGTGTCACGAAGTAAAAACACCAGTGGTTGTGTCACCTTATCAACACTACCCTCGGTTTAAGAGCAATATCGAATAATCAATTATTCAGTAACGGCGTTATTGAGAATGGAGCTTCAAGTGAAGGTCTCTCGCCCGGATGTGAACAAAGTTGTTATGAGGTGTTATTTGAAGAGTGATCCTGTGACTGAGAATGGTGTTCCTATTAGAGGATATAGAAAACGTATGTTTCAAATATACCAAGAGATTGAACGATTTGAATTCACTGAACAGAGAGTTTGTGATCAGGCAAGGGAAAAACAGCGGGTTATCGGAAGTTGAGATAGAATTAATAAAATGGCAGATTCAATTAGAAGATTGCGCAAAGATAACAGAAAGTGATAGTATAGTTGTAAATGAAGATACAACAGAAAATGTAGAAAATGTTTAAAAATTAATGCAGAAGAGGAAGATGGACTGTGAAATTCACAAAACGAAATTACTAAATATTGATGAAAGAGATGGACTATAGGTGTAAGATGAATTGTTGATGACAGAAATATGAGAGGTTTATAGATCAGGAGCGAAAATTCATGTTAAGTTTTAAAAAGCAAATCAACAACAAAGCAAGGATATAATTAAAAAGGTGAATACTGTTATGGACAAAATACCAACAAGCACTATAAGTGAGACAAATAACCTAGTGTATGCAGTGTGCATGTATGCAGCAAAAAAAATTGGTTATAAAGACAAGTAAAGTAGGGCCAAGGAAGGAGCCATGGTGGAAGAGAAGGAAAAATGAAGACATAAAACGGATCAGAAGAGATCTGAATATATTGTAGAGAGAATAAATGTTGAAGAATTAGAAAATAAATACCACTTGAAGAGCAAGAAGTTAAATATAGTAATTGAAGAACTGAAACAAACGTTGGTTGCACAAGCAGCAAAGATCAAGAGGTATGAGCAAAGAGGTGAATAGTTCAATCAGAATCAGTTGTTTAATCAAGACCAAAAGAGATTTTACCAATAATTGAATGGCAGCATTAGATATGAAGGCATTATTCCTAATGCGGAAGCATGTAAAACGTTTTGGAGTGAGATTTGGAGCAAAGGACAACATAATAACAAAGCACATTGGCTAAGGAATGTAAAGGTTGATTTGAGAAAACAACAGCAAGAAAATATGATTTTTACAAAAGAAATAGTAACCAAGCAATACACAAGAATGTCCAATTGGGAAACACCAGGTATGGATGGAATACAAGGATTCTGGTTGAAAAAATTAACATCACTGCATGAGAGAATTGAAGTGCAACTATCCCTGATTGTGAACGGAAATGCTAGTTTGCCACATTGACTAACATTTGGAAGGACAAGTTTGTGTCTTAAAGATCCGAAAGAAGGGAATGCAGTTGATAATTTCCGACCAATATCCTGCCTTCATCTGATGTAGAAAGTGTTAACGGGAGTTACTGCCGATGGTCTATACGAGCATCTTGAAAAAAATGAGTTGTTATCAAAAGAACAAAAGGGTTGTCGTCGAGGAACCAGAGGTACCAAAGATCAGCTATTGATAAACAAGGCATTAGTTTTTCTCTCTTATACCCCAACGGCCCTTTGATGACGTATGTTGCTTTATAGTAGATAGCATAATTGGTTAGTTATATTTAACCACTGACGTCCTTAGTCTATATATTTTTATAATTTTTTTAGGTAATGGTTGACATTCGCACAGTGCTGAAAAGTTTCCGGGCATGAGATTGTGAAGTTGTGTTCTTATTTCCTTGTTGAAAAATATTCCATCCGTGTACAGTCCAAACATAAATTATCCCAAACCTTGCAGGGACTTACTCTTCAGGCATTACAACGTTCTTTTCAGATTTGCCTTTCTTGCAACACATAAGTGGTTGTTTGGGTTAAAATCTATGCAGGGGGTTGGATTATATGGAGTTAGGTGGGGGATGGGTATGAAGGCGGTGATTTCTACCCCCAGGAAACTATGGATTTCGAGATTTTAGGGCTCTTTTTTTTCCCCCAAGCTTTGGTATGCCGCTACATGACTGGCACGAACATCCAAGAACATTGCTTAGATATTTCGAATGTTGAAGACCGTTCGGCGGAAGGTATTAT
Source organism: Morbakka virulenta (assembly GCA_003991215.1). Lineage (NCBI taxonomy): Eukaryota > Metazoa > Cnidaria > Cubozoa > Carybdeida > Carukiidae > Morbakka > Morbakka virulenta. Next base: position 104,991 of record RDPX01000608.1, on the reverse strand, counting down.
CACTTTCTTGAAAGATAGCCTTGTGGAACATGAAGTATCCGTGGCAGGTTTAGTCCTACACTCCGATGCTGGCGCGTCTGCAATGT
>RDPX01000608.1:64471-77977 GCA_003991215.1 Morbakka virulenta | reverse complement strand
TAAACACACACACACACACACACACACACACACACACACACACACAGAGCAATAACAGTTTCAAAATAAAGTTCAGGCCTTTGAATCTGCAGTTTCTGGGGTAGCGTCTCCTCAAACAATAAAAGGAAGTGATGCTACGAAGGTATCACTTTGACAATTTCACACACATCTTCAATCGATCAACAACACCACCTACTTTAAAAATACCTTCAAGGATAAAAATGACTCAGCTGAAGTCATCTAGCCGACAGTCAAAGAAAACCACCTCTGCAATTAGAGAATGTGTTACAGTGCCAGCCGACAGGAATAGCTCCACCAGAAAAGAAATGTTCACACTCATGCACCAAAACACAATATTTCTTCAAGTGAAGACCCATTTGTTGCAAAAGCCCTGACAAAAGCTGTCAAATCTAAATATTTGCGCTTTCTGCAAGGGGAATACCGTCTTGCAAAAGAAGAAATAAAGCCTAAGAAACGAATGTTGAAGAACAGGACGCAAAAGTGTAAAGTGCGAAGTGCCAGCACAAAGCGCATCCTAAGGTCGTCTACAAAAAACACCAGGAAAATCAGCGCAAAGTAAAAAGTATTAATCTTACAAACTAGATAAAAGGATTCCTCGAAATCCGGGAAAACATAACGGTTGAAGAGCACACTAACTATAAAATCTAATCAAGGAGGAACAAGTATCAAAATCCTTGAAAGCTTGAAAAGAATTCCTTCTGAAAAAGGTCATGACTTACAAAGCAAAGTAAGAAAACGATGCCAGATACCACCAAATCAAACCAAAGAAAACCCCGTTCTTATTAAATAAAGCCCTAATCAAGAAGGCCAAAACGTAAGCAAGAAAAACATGTGAACGGGCTAATGCTTTCAATACCAAAAGAATGTAAATCAACGCATTGCCAGTGGGATTAAGCGCAGTTTTAGTCATAATGCTGACCTGGCTCTAAAGGATGAAAGGATAATTAAACTAAGTGAGGGAAAGCATTCAACGATTCAAAGCGAAAATTTCTATGTATAAGATTTACTGATGTAAAAACGACATTTTTATTAGATACAGCCAAGTATGCATTATTGTATCATTATTATATATTATACTACTAAAATTATTAGTATTAAATTATTATTATTATTATACTAATAAAATTATTGTACTACTAATGATTACAATGTAGAAACTACCTATATTGTAATCATATCTTGTTTTCTAAATTTCTTCTAATAAAGGAGTAGTGAGACAAAACTTCATTCAAAACGTTCATTTTGGTCAATACTTTCGGTATTGCGGTGTTAGGTAACACAAGGGTTGGTGCACGCATTTTCTTACTTTAGCATTTAAGATATAGGTTTGTTTCATCTCACTAATGATTATATTGAAACAGTGTTCTGTGACATTTCGAATACATATGTTCAACATTTTTTAAAAAGGTGATCGACATTAGCCAATACATATATTTTTTAGTCTTCTGAGTTGATAAAGGGTGTTGAGGTAGAGGTTACATAGTTTTCATTCCCCTTACTGATGAGGGTTGAAACATTTTCTAACCCCCTTGAAAGTGGGTTGGCAATATCAACCTACTTAGATGGGGGTTGATCTTAACGCTAGAAGTTCATTTTTTTAGGTAGTGGTTGACATTCGCACAGGGCTGAAAAGTTTCCGGGCATGAGATTGTGAAGTTGTGTTCTTATTTCCTTGTTGAAAAATATTCCATCCATGTAAAGGTCCAAACATAAATCATCCCAAACCTTGCAGTGACTTACACTTCAGGCATTCCAACATTCTTTTCAGATTTGCCCTTCTTGCAACAAATAAGTGGTTGTTTGGGTAAAAATCTATGTAGGGGGTTGGATTATATGGAGTTAGATGGGGGATGGGTATGAAGGCGGTGATTACTACCCCCAGGAAACTATGGATTTCGAGATTTTAGGGCTCTCTTTTTTTTGAAGCTTTGGTATGCCGCTATATGACTGGCAAGAACATCCAAGAACATCCGCATGCCGCATTCTCAGCCGTGTTTTCTGCGGCCATCAGTGGCCGAGACAAAAAGATGGTACCATCAATATTTTAGATGTTCACAATCCAATCCATTGCCATCATGAAAAGAGTGCAACTGTTTTGATCAAGCTTTTTGAATTAGCCATAACTTCAGGCTGTACATCAACACGTGTTGAATGCGTTTTTCATTATTTGACCCGTGTTGATTCACCCCAGCGGAGATCCATGTTGTCCAAAAGAGAGTGTGAACTTGCGTTCCTTGCATTCGAACATGAAAAGTTAAATCGCCTTATATTTGAAGAGTTTCTTGTAGAATGGAAACGTAGCCCACACAGATTATTTTTTTAGATTTTAGCTTCAAGGTATTGTAAAACCATCGTACGGGCTTGCGTGATCTACAAGAAAATACAGTGGTCAGTGTTTCTGGTTTTATCTTGGGCGTCTCAAATTTTTCACTTTGTGGCATAAGCTTGTTTACTCCCCACCTATCTGTGAAGTGAAATAAGATTCATACCTAAATATTGCAAAGTTTGACGTACATAACAGTTATGAAGTACCTTAAAGTCACAGAGTACAAGGTTTATTCTTTCAAACATGGTTGGGTGTGATGTGACCTGACTTTTTTTTTTCCCTGATTGAATTTGAATTCAATTTTCCTTTGATATCTTTCGCCCTGATCCCCCGCTGAGCAGCAAAGAGATCGCCGCAGACCCTTTAAACGAGTGACCACAACGGAGACCGAGGCAAGATGGCGGAAGCACGCAAACACCAGCTTGGATGCCACAATGAAGAACTAGATGGATTAGATCGTAATGAAGTTGATAGAGACACGTGTTTTGATTCCGGGCAAATTGTCCACGCACCAATTGGTAGGTGTAGGCAATTTTGTTATTAAATTCATCACAAAATCTGAATTGCGTAGGTATTTTTTGTGGTCTTGCCGAGCTGGGTTTTTTTTGTTTTTGTATTTGAGCATGTAACCATTTGTTTAATCTTGGGGATCTTCTGCATTTGACAAGAATCTTTTGTGTCTATATATTTAAAGAAATTTTATGAATTTAAACATAAATAATTTGGTTTTTGGTTTTGTGGATGTGCACTTATTTCAACCCTATATAATCCTTCGAGTGAATTTTATTCCACCGGGAAGGCTAGATTCATTGGCAAAGTTTCAAATTGCTTTTGGCATGAAAGTTTATTTTGAAGTAAAAGATAGGGAAAAATAATTAAATTAACCGTTTTCTGAACATAAAACCTTAAGATTCAGGGAGCCATTGGCAATTATCAGCATGATGGCCGGTAACTAGTCAGAGAATAGTGCGGCGTTTTCTCAGACTACAACATTTGTTATGTCAGGGTGTTTCCGCATGTTGAGTGGGCAATAGTTTATGACTGGAGAAGAATTCCCTCTGTGAAAAAAATTTCACCATTTAAAGTGTATGGGTAAGGTGGCAAAGTATTTTGGTTTTGTAACTTGACCTGAGCCGAAGATATTAACCTTGGTCACAGCTCAACGGAGCCAACGCTTCATTTTGTGTACTGCCGTTCACAGTGTGCTTATTTGCATATTGTTAAACGACCTGGTCATCCTGGGCAAATATTTAAGAGTTTTTTCAAGCTGAAGCAATTTAATTTGACTTTTATTTGTCAGTGTTAGTTATTTTTCAGATTTGCCAGTCTCGCAATGTGTTTGAAGCTTCTGCATGTCAGCTGCATCTGCCATGCCACGCGAGAGAATGCTTGAGTTTTGATTACCCAGGTTTTTGAGGTCATCAAACCGCCAATTGAGACGGTCACGTAAATGTTTGTGTGATAGTCGAAGTCGATGTGAATTTCTCGAGCAGCTGTTGAGTTTGGTAAATATTTTTATTGCCTGGTGCCTCGTATGGTTGAATGGGGATAACACTCAGTAGTATTGAGTGGACCTTACTTTTAATATGTTATGATTTTGAATCGGATTCCTGAAATTCTAATCAATTTGGCTATTATGGAAATTTGAAGGAAATTTTACCAAATCAATATGTTTTGTATTTCCTTCCCGTATATTGCGTTTGTGCAAACATTGTCGGCTTTATGGAAAAACATAGGGGTCAAATTTTTTTGTCACTTAACCTTGAAAAAATATGGCATTGAAGGACACAATAAAATTTATAATACAATTGAACTGCAGTTATTATACACTTTAAGGACTGAATTGTACCTTGGCACTATGAAAACACTTTACTCCGATTTAAATACATATTTTCCGATGCTATATTTTGATAATATTGCAAGCTTCACAGTCAGTTTGTTTTAATAGGCATCTTTGCAAGTGAAAAAGCTAGGTACACAATAAGTCTGTATACACAACAGATGCTGCTACCCATATAACATTAGTGCACACAATTTAACTGTATATTTTTCAACATTATTTAATCTTTTACCATCATTCCCACTCTCCCAAACACTTTTTGCTATTGCCATATTCATTCCTATCCCTCTTGAGTAAATATACTTTTTAAATGGCCCCATACTTTATTGAAAGACAACAAGGCAACAAAAATACAAATACCTATAAAATTAACATTTGTTGTCATTGTGTAGCAATGTGTTTGTTGTCATTGTGTAGCATTGAGTAAATATACTTTTTAAATGGCCCCATACTTTATTGAAAGACAACAGGGCAACAAAAATACAAATACCTATAAAATTAACATTTGTTGTCATTGTGTAGCAATGTTGCAACATGGCAACTGGCCATTTCTTTGAACTAAAGGTTACACAGATTGTTTTATCAGAATAGACTAAAATAAATGCAATAAAACTAAACAGATATGCCTTGATAACTTTTTATTATACATTTGCTAGTGAACAACAAAAAGCTGCCTGTCCCCCAACAAAAATAATAATAAATTCTAACCTGAATATTAAGATTTGTTTGCTCCTTGGGTGGAAATAAAGCAATTCATAGAAGAATGNGCGAGAGAATGCTTGAGTTTTGATTACCCAGGTTTTTGAGGTCATCAAACCGCCAATTGAGACGGTCACGTAAATGTTTGTGTGATAGTCGAAGTCGATGTGAATTTCTCGAGCAGCTGTTGAGTTTGGTAAATATTTTTATTGCCTGGTGCCTCGTATGGTTGAATGGGGATAACACTCAGTAGTATTGAGTGGACCTTACTTTTAATATGTTATGATTTTGAATCGGATTCCTGAAATTCTAATCAATTTGGCTATTATGGAAATTTGAAGGAAATTTTACCAAATCAATATGTTTTGTATTTCCTTCCCGTATATTGCGTTTGTGCAAACATTGTCGGCTTTATGGAAAAACATAGGGGTCAAATTTTTTTGTCACTTAACCTTGAAAAAATATGGCATTGAAGGACACAATAAAATTTATAATACAATTGAACTGCAGTTATTATACACTTTAAGGACTGAATTGTACCTTGGCACTATGAAAACACTTTACTCCGATTTAAATACATATTTTCCGATGCTATATTTTGATAATATTGCAAGCTTCACAGTCAGTTTGTTTTAATAGGCATCTTTGCAAGTGAAAAAGCTAGGTACACAATAAGTCTGTATACACAACAGATGCTGCTACCCATATAACATTAGTGCACACAATTTAACTGTATATTTTTCAACATTATTTAATCTTTTACCATCATTCCCACTCTCCCAAACACTTTTTGCTATTGCCATATTCATTCCTATCCCTCTTGAGTAAATATACTTTTTAAATGGCCCCATACTTTATTGAAAGACAACAAGGCAACAAAAATACAAATACCTATAAAATTAACATTTGTTGTCATTGTGTAGCAATGTGTTTGTTGTCATTGTGTAGCATTGAGTAAATATACTTTTTAAATGGCCCCATACTTTATTGAAAGACAACAGGGCAACAAAAATACAAATACCTATAAAATTAACATTTGTTGTCATTGTGTAGCAATGTTGCAACATGGCAACTGGCCATTTCTTTGAACTAAAGGTCACACAGATTGTTTTATCAGAATAGACTAAAATAAATGCAATAAAACTAAACAGATATGCCTTGATAACTTTTTATTATACATTTGCTAGTGAACAACAAAAAGCTCCCTGCCCCCCAACAAAAATAATAATAAATTCTAACCTGAATATTAAGATTTGTTTGCTCCTTGGGTGGAAATAAAGCAATTCATAGAAGAATGGTTTGTGGCAATGCTGTGGGAGATGTCAGCATGTTTACAATTTTCTAAATGTCATTTGTTGCCATATAGGAACTGTGTTAAGTAAAGGGTTGACCATCCTTGAGCACTTAACCATGATAAATTAAGTTACTTTAAGTTTAATTGGTTTGATTTTGTTATGAAAAGAGTAGCACCAGCTCTGATTCCAACAGCTAACAGTGAAAAGTCATAAAGAGCTTATCAGAAACTAGTTGTTAGCCCTGCATTAAATCTCCTACTCCAGAAGTAAAATCAGATTGGGTTTTTTTCACAGTAAAAAAGGCTGTAGTTGCTTTAATCATCTTGTTTAGATACAAATAAAGTATTTTCAACTCAAGTTGTTGCAATAAAAATTGGTAATCTAACCATAATATTTAGATATATTAAATTTTATAAAATCTGATAATGAAACCTGAAGGTTGAGGTAAAGTCTAGTAACTGCGAAAAATTAATTTTTGGTATTTTATGACTCAGGTTTTGGTATATGAATGCCCATACACTTTTTGGTAATGTTGCTGCCATCAAGCATTAAACTGTTGTCATTTAAAGGTCTGGTTTACTCCAATTCAAATGTTCCTTTACGATGTATGGCAGTGAAACTTGGCCAGTGAAAGCTGAGGATGTCAGCCGCATGGAGCGGAATGACACGAGAATGATAAGATGGATGTGCAACATAAGTCTAAGGAAAGCCTCAGTTCTAATGAACTCAGAAGGAGATTGAATCTGGCCAGTATTAACAGCTGTATGCAGAATGGGAGGCTTCATTGGTTTGATAATGTGGAGAGAATGGACCAGAATGCTTGGGCAAGTAGATGCAGAACAATCAAGGTGACAGGAACCACTGGCAGAGGAAGACTGAAGAAAGCATGGTAGGAAGTGATAAGGATGTATCTCAAACAAAAAGGTGTCAGCAGAGGCCTGGTGAAAGATAGGATAATTTGGAAGTAAAACAGATGTTAAACTGAATATGATGATGATGATGATAATGAAAATGGTTCATTACAACAGTGCAGATAAGAACAAACCCTAAGGTTATTTATAATGATAATAATAATCTAGAATAAGAATTGATAGTAAAACCATAGGGCCAGATGACAAGGGTAAGAACTTGAGAATAATAATAATTTTTACAAACTATATTAAATCAGAGATGGATTAGCAAATCACTGTAGGTTGGAGACAATTTTGGCATGCAGCAAGTTATTGAAACAAGAAAAATACCCATTATGTCTTGAAAGGGAGGTTATGAATCTAAACATTTTACCAGCAATGAGATGTGGAGCAGAAACTTGGAACTTAAGCATATTCCTTAAGGAGAAGCTAGTTGTGGCATAGTGGAGCATGGAAAGATCTCTGCTTAACATAACAAGGAGAAATAAAATACAAAATGAACATATCAGGAAGAGAACAAATGTAAAAGGCATCATTTCAGTGTCTGAAGAGTCCAATGGAAGTTGGGCATTTCCAATAGCCAGAATACAAAACAATGGATGGACCAAAACACTCACTGATCACCCAGGGAGATATACTAGTGCAACATCAGTTGTTTGTGTAAGGCACAAGATTGAATTAAATGGAGACATCTGTGAAGGCCATGTGCCAACAGTGGCATGAATGGCTAATGATAATGATGATGATGATTTTTATTGAACGAGTTGATATTTGATATCTACAGGCATAAAAATATTCCATTTGCTTGCATTGTTTTAGACAGATTTAGGTTTTTCTGTTTTTGAATGAATGCACTTCTATAAAATGACACTAATGTTGTTATGCAATGGTTGCTTATCTTTTATTAGCATAAAATTGTGATAGCCTCATTTCTGGAGTCATCCCAAGCCTAAAACTTGGTTGGGTGTGTGTTTTGTTGAATGGGTTGCAAAAAGCATTGATGTAATGATTTTATGTTGAGAGCATCATTGGAAGTTTGCATAGGCAACTAGTCACTTTATAGTTCCACTAATACTATAGCAAGGAGATTTTATTACAAAAAATTGCTGCAGAAAAACTTAAAGAAGAAAATCTATTTATGAACGAAAGTAAAACTGAGTTTACACACATATATCTTGCCNGCACAAGATTGAATTAAATGGAGACATCTGTGAAGGCCATGTGCCAACAGTGGCATGAATGGCTAATGATAATGATGATGATGATTTTTATTGAACGAGTTGATATTTGATATCTACAGGCATAAAAATATTCCATTTGCTTGCATTGTTTTAGACAGATTTAGGTTTTTCTGTTTTTGAATGAATGCACTTCTATAAAATGACACTAATGTTGTTATGCAATGGTTGCTTATCTTTTATTAGCATAAAATTGTGATAGCCTCATTTCTGGAGTCATCCCAAGCCTAAAACTTGGTTGGGTGTGTGTTTTTGTTGAATGGGTTGCAAAAAGCATTGATGTAATGATTTTATGTTGAGAGCATCATTGGAAGTTTGCATAGGCAACTAGTCACTTTATAGTTCCACTAATACTATAGCAAGGAGATTTTATGACTGCTTGAAGATAAAACAAACAATGGACCTGCCCATTAAGTGTAAAGTCGTCTTCATGGTTTGTTAGTGTAAAAATATTTTTTCACTGTATTGAACAACCTTTGTTAAAATACTTGTTATTGTATTTATAAGTTTTGCTTTAACAAAATTTGTTATCAGGTGTTAAACTTTAAAAGCATGTTTTATAGTCATTGCCACAGTAAGTGATGCATAATGGCAATGTATTAATGGTATCCATTTACAAGGATATCATCATCATCATCATCATATTCGGTTTAACGTCCGGTTTACATGCTAGCATGTGTTGGACGATTTCTTGAAATTGACTTCCAAGTTATCCTATCCTTCACTTGTGATTTTGTGCCCATGAATTTTGTATTATTTTTTCAAACAACTGATGGCTGGTTGTTTACATGGTAGTCTTTCGGTGACTTTATCCTGTCTTTGCTAATAACAAAGACTTAAAGCAGATCATCATCAATTCGTTTTAGATCATGTCTCCAACTGAATTCGGTTAGATCTCTCCAATGATTCTCTTTCATTTGGTCTTATTCATGGTCCATTCTTCAGATATTTGAAGCTCTCTCGTGTCCTCCTTTATGCAGTCATTCCAGGTCTTTTGGGGTCTTCCATGTGGGTTTCTTCCTTCCAGCTCTAGATTTTTGGCTCTATCATGTGCTCTGGTGGTCGCTGTCTGACATGACAATACCATCTTAGCCTTCTTTTCTTTAAGATCTTCTTAACATCAATGATTCTGCATCTCAACACTACTTCCTCATTTGCTGTTTTGTTTTGCAGCCGGCATTGTTCAAACATTGGTTGAATAGCACAGGATTTACAATGTTTTTTTGACATTAATGCAACATAGAATTTCCTATTCAGTATTTGTTGTAACATTTAATTATAATCAAACTATACAACTTCTTCTTCTTTGTCTTATGGCTATATCCCATTAGGGGTCACCACAGCATATCAGGCATCTCCAGCCTGTTCTGCTTGTCACATCAGCATCCCTTGCACCAACAGCCTCCATATCTCTGTCAATCAGATTCTTCCACCTTTTCCGGAGCCCCCCTCTTTGCCTCCCACTGGGGACTTTATAACTCAGTACCCTCCTTCCTACATAATCTGCATGATGCCTTGCTATGTGACCATACCAGGGAAGTCTTGAAATCAAATTATATAACAAATATAACAAACTTCAAATGAATTGATAATCATCCTGCCATCTAAAGTTTACCTGAAACTGCTGCAACAAAGCAGCACAAAGTAAGACTTGTACTCATCATCATCATCATATTCAGTTTAACGTCCGGTTTACATGCTAGCATGTGTTGGACGAAAACAGGAATTTCATTACCTCAGTGGTAGGTTTTGAGCTTGTCTTTGACAGTGCTTAAAGCAAAGAAATATCATGTGCAATCAATTTTTCTGAATTTAAAAAGGCTAGTAAAACCCACAGAACTGCTGTAACATGTGAAGTTGTTATCGTATATTGCCATTATGTTGCTAAAGTGGTTGACACAGACAAAGAAGAAAATAGAACATTTGTAATTGGGTTTTTTTGTAGTCACTGAGAATCTACAATATTTGACATGGCAGGTAATAACCATTGTAAGGTCATGGTGATGATGGAGATTTTTACCCCATTCAGGTTCTCAATTTTCAGGTAAATATATTTCTAGAACTTAAAGGTAGGCTCAACAAAAGACAAGGCAAGGTCATAACTCTGATATGATATCTGTAATGGATTGTTTACAATGATTTTAAATTTTGTGCTGAGAAGTGTGCTACAAAATACAAGGGGGAACATGTATTCAGTTGTGTGTCATGAGTAAACTGATATATAAAACAAGGGGCAGCTTGCATTCCATTACCATAGGGTTAATGAGAATTTAGAGGGACCTAGCTGAAAAGATGGCTTTTGCAAAATTCCAGACACAAATACCATAGCTATTGTATTTGTTATTAAAGATAGCTCTTCAAGGTATCAGTTGAACCCAGATACATGAGTGGGTTAGTGCTATGATGGTGTAGATAACATGCTTGGAAGATCATCAGGAGTTGCTTCAATCATACATTATCTCCAGCCATGTGCACATTTTACTCATTGTGACATCCATCCTTTATCATTGTCAGTAAAGGATGTCACCAAAAATATTAAAGTCTTATGCAACACAATGGGTACAGCAGGTGAAAGAATACTTTTCATTTAATACTGTCTGAAACAAGGAAACCTGATTGGAAAACTTTAAGAATACGCTTGAGTATAGTTCTAAAGAAGTAGTAATACCAAAGAAAACCACTAAACTATCAGAAACTCAATTGACATTTCTAATTGATTGCTTTAAGAGATTGGAGGACCACAATAAAAAACTAATGATAATCTTGGATTACTATAAAGAAGTATTGACAATCTGGGATCACTCTTAACAGAAGAAGCATTTGCAAGCACAACTGATATCCAGAATAATCAGGGTTAGAACACAAATGCAGTTGTTTGATTTCTTTTTTTTGGCCTGTGCATTGAACATTGTCTTTTCCCTCACACTGAAAATTTGTTGAAAATACTACAAGCTGAAAATGTGCATTAGCAAGAATACAGCAAAACTGGTTATTGATGCCCTTCTCAACACAAGGAAAAAAGAATCATTTAATCAAATTTTTGCCACAAAAGCAAAGATCTATTGCTTTGTCCAAGAAACAAATTCACCAAGAAAAAGAATTGCTAAATCATTCACTTTTACATTTTGCCAATGGATACCAGAGAAATAAGCCAGAATATTAACCTTATACAGCTTGAGATTATTATTAAAAATCTATTATGCTTCTATAAGATGCTTTGATCACACTGAGTAAAGAAGATTTGAGCAGCCCAGTATTTAGGCCTGCAATGATATCGAGGTACAAAGTATGTCAGTTTACAGGACATAGATAACAGGTATTTATGGATGAGCACATCATCATCATCATCATCATCTTCATCATATTTGGTTTAATGTCTGTTTTACATGCTAGCATGTGTTGGACGATAGTGGTAAACTTGACATGGCCAGTTTTGCCATAGAATGTAACATACTTTGCACATTATTGAAAGACTAAGCCTAATGACATCTGGATTAGAATGAAATCTCAACCTAAGCCAGAACTATTACTGACATCAAACACTCACATTATGTAAACTAATTTTAGCCAATCTATCCACCATAGTGATACATGATCATTTTCAACAGCCAGATGAAAAATATATGGCTGTGTTCAACCATGAACACAGCCATATATTTTGGGAATGAACAGACTAAGCATTCATTTTGGAGTAGAAAAAACTAAATCTATTTTTTTGCACCCCAAAATGCAAAAACAAAAAAAACCACTCAACATCAGGAAGGGTGAAATAAAAATCCAAACAACCCTCATTGGGGAACCAGTGGCAAGCTAAAATTTTTATATGGAAAACAAAGCTTTCTAGATGACTCCCTTTGCAGGTTGCATACATACATACATACATACATACATACATACATACATACATACATACATACATACATACCATAACATAACACTTCAATTTGTGGGGTTTTTTGTTTTTTTAATGATTAAGAACCATACAAGACATAATGCCGCTTGGTGTATGGAACTGGAACTGTGAAGGTATTACAGAAAAAAAAGGATTGAAATGTTTTCAGGAATATTACATGCACACAAAAACATTACTAAAATTAATTGGTAGTACTAATGATTTTACATCAAAATCGGACCTTGGTCTAATACTCTTTAGATTTTAGAGAAACATTTTAGCCAGAGACCTGATTATGTTATTGTTTGGAGAATTTAATTTTTTTTTACTTGTTCTAAATAATAGTATTTCTTTCCTCCCACCGTTTATGCCTAGGCACTGCTCTATAAATTTGTAATTCCATTACTTGATATGATTTTTAAAGGTTGTTGGTTTCAACAAACACTAAATTATAGTGGATTATGTTTATTTAAGCAAGTGCTTTATATTTTGAAAAGAAAATTCAACAATTGTTCTGGATCAAACATCAAAATTTAAAAGGTCACAAAGAATCCATCTTAAAGAAATCACAAGATACAAATAACTTTCTTGAGCATTTCTTAGTCTTTTTCATTCTTCTATGTCTTTGTGAGCTTGCTGATTGCAACCTTCAGCCAGTACCCCAGCAGAAATACAAACAGCTTTTTCTGTCTTCTCAATGTTGTACCACTGTACTCATTTAGCCAAATAAAAGTGTTATGATTTACATGTGATTATTTCAACAAATAAAACAGCATTGATGGGTCTATTTAAGCGAGTGCTTAACTAAGGTTAAGCTTTAGGGTTTATTTGTAAGGGTTATGGTGAAGAGATTAGAAACAGAAATACAAGTTACTGAGTAGAACCCTGGTAAAGAGTAGCTTGACAATTTTGAATTTTATGGACTCAGAGGAAGCCAATGGTGTAAGGGCTTTATCATGTCATGAGTCGTAAGCTTGTTCTGAGCCACGTTATGAGAGAAAGTTCACCCATCATCAGGCTGAAAGAAGTCTGATGGTAAGTCTTATGATGGGAGAAATATCTCTTGAAATGTAGCTCAGAAAAAGCTTATGACTCATGACATTATGAAGCTCTTACATCTAGTAGCTTGACAATTACCACCAGCCAGGTCTGTTTTTCCACAGAGGAAGTTAGCCAATACGTATGGCAAGTATTATAAAGTCACTCATTTCGAGCTTTGAGACAGGATCCATGGAAAATAGATATTGTCTGACATAGTTTGTATTTATATCCATGGCTTCTAAG
>RDPX01000608.1:32301-46997 GCA_003991215.1 Morbakka virulenta | reverse complement strand
TGGGCTACCAACAAAGCTATGATGAATAAAATAGATATATGCCACCGTAAACACTTGCGAACGATAACAGGTCACCTATGGCCCAAAAGCGTAATCAGTAATAAAGAACTGTATAAAATCTGCCAAACGGATCCTATATCTACACTAGTAGCAAAGCGAAGATGGTCTATGCTAGGTCATGTCCTACGCATGGACATCAACACCCCCACCCAGAAAGCCCTTGAATTCGCCATATCAGGAGCAACAATGTATAAAGCCAGAATAGGACGCCACTCTACAAATCTTCTCAGCACCATCCGTGAAGACATCAAAAACTCCGGACTTGGGCAACTCCGTACCAGAAAACAGCTCCAGAGCCTAAGGGAAAAAGCAAGAGAGAAGAAGAACTGGAAACGTTTCAACGAAGGTCTGATTGCATCTATGGGATGCCCTCGACTACCAAAGAAGCAGAACACAGAGGATAAATAAGTAAGCAAGGTTTGTATCAACGTTTTCAATGACATTTTTAGAGTTATATTTCATCATTGTTTTCGTCAAAATAATTACAATGACGTCCCACGATGCATTTTTGAAATTCACCGGTGACGTTTGATTACATTGTATTTTAGAACAGCTTGTGTTTGCCCCGGCCTCCTTGCCCTCCTGTGAAACCACTGGAAAATGCACACAATACTTGGTATGGTTTATGGTTGAAATTATTTTTTCCATAAAATTCTAGCCTCATCTCTAGATTTTCTAATTTTATCGATTTATTTTTTGTTATGTTGTAAAGGTACATGGTCCAGTGTTATTAATAAGGCGCTTATGTTAATTGTTTAGGATTCAAATGTTAAGACTGGCTTATTCCTTGTTAGCATAGATCTTACTGTGTCAAAGCAGATAACATATTTTTGTATTCATAAAGGAACCTTTTTGTAATTTGCCCTGGCCTTGTTTTGAGTTACTTCTGTTGATTTGTTTTTAAGAAATTTAAAGAGGTGTCGTAGCAAAATATTAAGAAACATTTTTATGTTGTGCTGTTCTCGTGGTAGTTAAATAAAACTTTAAAGCCCTTGTTGAGAAAGGTTTATTTATTGTGCAAGACTTATAGAAGAAATTTTTCAAAAGTTGAAATATAACCTGGGTTGTTGAAATAAGTATATTTTTCCAAGGATTCTACGAGAATATTCCTCCAGAATAGGTTAAATATTGTCATATTTAAACTGTTTTAAAAGATATTTTAACAATTATTTTATGTCGTCGCTCCGGTATATCTAAACTTTAAATTGTGCCAATTACAAATTGAAATATCTATGTTCAGAAGCTAAATAGATTTTCTATGATGTCTTGATTGTAAAGGTACTTTTTTTCATTAATTTGTTTCTTTTCTGTGAGACAGGGCACTTCCAAGCCACCATGCAGTACTTGGTGTTATAATCCCATGGTATGTACTCCATATTTTTTCAGTTTATTTGATTTTTGCCATGTACCAAGTGTTGGTTAAAATGTGTAGATATAAAAGAGGCGATGATTCAAATCAAGACCATAAAATTTACAATAGTTATATAATTATTTAATATTTATTTAATTTATTTAAGGAATGTCTGTTCACGAATCAGAATGGTTTTACTTTCAGCTAGTTTGAGAATTCACCCATTTGATAAGACTGCAGATGCCTTGCTGGAAGATGCAAATATTACATGAAATTTTGAACATTATTTGATCTGATTAAAATTTAACCAGTATTAGGAAAGTTTAAATGATTGTATATATATACTCTCTTCACCATTCCATCCTACTCCCTCTCTTTCAAAAATTAGAAAGAAATATTCCCTCCCCACTCAGTTAATAGAGAATGTAAGAAAATTTTTTGTTTTTCACAAAGTCAATAATTTTGCAGCTCATAAGTTTATTTCAGTTGGCGGTTTTCAAAGCTTGTTTTGCATTTTTAAGAGGTAATGACATCTTGTTGATCATTGATATGCCTTTTACCTTTTAATCTGTGTTTGCGATGTATTTCAATACAATATGCTGAGAGAGTTTTTAGGAATATTTGTTTAGTAAATATGGTCATATTTATATCTTTTAATGGTTTTTATGTGGAAATGACATTTAACACCAGTGAGATAGTTGGAACCGCTACAGGAAGTTCTCATCATACAGTCAACAAAGCAAATGTCTCAAGCAAGGACAGACTAATATATATTACCCACATCGATTCAGGGAAGGGCTTTAATCTGTTGGAACAGGGATACTAGTTCTACTATATAAGATAGAATGTACACCGATTTTCTCAGAATGGGCAAATCTTTCCTTGACGTTATGCAAAGAGGGAAGGTTATTCGCGCCTCCCTCGCAAAGTGACAGTGGACTAAAGTACGAGTCTGTGCTTTTTTTCGTGTGTGCCTTGCTCTATTGCAAGTAGCAGTCAACAGAACCAAGTTTAGTAGGAATTGTACATAAAGAAGGGCAATAAGGTAGGGTGCTTCTCACAGAGGAAACTGGCCTTGCCTTAATTTGAATCTTAACGATTACCTGCACAAAGCAATGACCCTTGCACAATGTAGGATTTGAATGAAAATACATTCGACATTCTTGATTATAAGAAAAAAGCAGCAAAAGATGTAAGCTGTACAGAACCCGATATGAACCAGTCACCGTAAGCTTCATTTTAGAGGAGACCGTCGTAAAAGCCATAGGCATGCGTTGGAAATCAGTTGGGTGCATCTGACATACTACCACTTGTTTTTCATCACCACTGAAATGAAAGAATGAAGAAGTTATAATTGGAAATGAGGCGTTTGAAGGAAAATAGAGAAATGATCAAAGAAAAATAAGAGAACGGAGAAATGTAATTAGAAAATAAATAAAAATAAATAGTATCAATAATTAGTAAATAGTAATAAGTAGTAATTAGTAGTAATAAGTAGTCATTAGTAGTAATAAGTAGTAGTTAGTAGTAGTAAGTAGTAGTGCCTGTTAATAGTTGCAAAGCCAACCCTCATTTTCGTCTTTGGTTAAGTATTGTTTGTTCCTCTGCCATTGATAATCGCTATCATTGCTATCTTCAGTTTCAACACAATGGAATTAATGGATCGCGGGTTTCTTTAGGATGGGCTAGCAATGCTTTTAAAACAGTGATTCCTGATGCCACATCTCTTTATAACTTATGCCCGAGGCCATTTTATATCTATAAATCTACAAAACGTCCTTGCATGGAGTACTGTTATACAATTTGGACAGGTACTGCTTCATCTTATCTAAATGTTCTTGATCAAGTGAAGAGGTGCGATTGTTACTTAACTTGCTGGTCATCATCATCATCATCATTATCATCATCATCATCATCATCGATGAAATATGGCCTGCCTTAGTTTCTCCTTTAAGTGTTATCGTGGAAAGTGTTCTGACAAGCTTTCCTCGCTGATACCAGCGCACTTTGTTGCATCTGTTGTGCCACTTTCCTTTCAACATCTTCATACTTATGAAGTTGTTGCTCCTGGTTTTAATAATCTCCCTATGAATGTAGTTATTTCCTCGGGCAGCTGGATGATGAAACTCTTTAGCTTCTGAGTGCTTTCTTTCGTCTTATAACTTAAATTTCTTTTAACTCCAAGGCTAACTTATCTCTTGTTCAAACCTTTTTTGGCCCTTATTTTCACAGTTTCATACACTGACTTAATGCTTTGTATGGTTCTTGACCATAAAGAGTTGTGTTTTAAACCACGAAGAGGATTGCCGCTTAAGTCTTTAATATTTGGAATACATTTGGGTATGTAAGTATTTTGTTTAAGATATGAAAGTAAAAACACCCAAATCCACTCATCCATTGACCTACCAGGTCTTATTAAGCTTGCTATATGGACCGCATTTTTTTTATGGCAAGCTGCCTTACGCCCAATCACTGACATGTCATTGGCACATTTTCATTTTTGCCGTTTGCACTTTATTGTTTTAACGTTTTTACCACGGTGTACATAATATCCTCATGAAATTAGCTGGCCATCAATTGTCTTTTACAAAAAGGCAGACTTCATGTTTATATTTTGGGCTATCATCATGCATTCTATTTATAACACGAAAACGTCTCGTACACTTTTTTATTTATAACAGGCATGATGCATAAACCCAAGCAATTAATTTACCTTGAATAGTTGGTAAACATTACTACGGAAAAGGCCTCACATTGTAAAATGCTAACTTTATAAGAAATTTTGCCAATCATTAATTTACATCTAGCAAAAATTGATAGTTGATCTCCCCGTATTATATTAGCTCCTGTCATGCATTGAAAATACCCTGACTTGTTTTTCCAACCTTCATATATATTATTTATGAAAGTAACCTTTATTTTCAATTGCAAGTCAAGTCAGCATAGAACAGAGTTAGCTGTAAAATTCGCCGCTGCAGATGACGCACTGAGCTTCTTTTGCATTTGTGTGGCATGACTCATTGGCCTATGGCCACTAGCACTTGCTAGTAGACATTAGTCATGTGTTGATTTTCCTATTACAAAAGCATAATAGGGCTTGCTCAAGTGAAGGCCTACGTTGGTGGGAAGGACACCAGTAAATACAGGAAAAAGTGATAGTTCCTCTTTAGTGCTTCAGAATATAAAAGTTATTAGGCATGAACTCTAATATACTTACTTACTTTACTTTCTCTGTTTAGCGTCTTCTTTTCCCATAGCTATAAGGCTCGACGGTGTATGAGACTCTTCCACCTGTCTCTATCCATTACATCTTCGTCTCTGGCACCCACTTGTCTCATATACTTGTCTAATATATAATTGAAAATTGCTATCACTCAAAAATATATAAGCGTAATTCAGTAATTTTTGGTCTGTCAGAATTATTTTATTTGTCTTTATTTTACATTTATCAAAGGTACATATGGTTTTATTGCCTGCTTCATTATAAGCTGAGCCCAGGAGGATATGTTCTTCTTTTTTCATGGATTGTCATTTGTAAGCTGTGTTGTTTTTTAGCTTACTTTATTTAGCGTAATTTTTTTCTGTTGTTTGTTCAATAACTTCTAATGTTTTTGTGATATTTTAATGTTAGGCCACAAAAGTTTGCATTTATTATTGTTAAAAAATAAGGCATTTGATGGGAAATATTCGCTTAATTGAGGTTGGGTTTTAATCTTACTTTGACTTCATTGACCAATATATAGCTGGAGAGATTCCCTGCCTGACCACTATTATTAACACAAACCTATCTTGAGTCCAAGATGTTTCGTTTTGCATTGCCAACAGGGTTAATATTGTATTTTTACCATTATAGAGGCTAAAATGGTTTACCACATGAACGAAAAACCCTGATTCTTTTAATGAAGAAAAAAAGTTGCATCAACAAATGTATTAGCATTAATATGATATACTTTCTCATATAAATACCAAGAAATGCCAAGTGTAGAGCACATGGATGAATACTTGAAAAAACAGTTGACTCGAAGCTCTAAAACCTGTAAGCATGTTATGGTGACCTATAGCTAATTTCTTGTTGTACGTGTGTGTATAATCAGCAGTGTTTGATTGCACAGTAACGTTGCCGCTCAGCCAATTTTGTTAGAATAGACCGTTTGCAGTATTTTACGAGCACATCAGTACAGCCATCTTAAAGGAATGCAATTTTTAAAAAGAAATTAACTTCAAAACAAAGTATAGAAAACATAAATTTGACAAAGCTGGATCTTTCTGTTGCTTAAATGTTTAAAAGGCCTTATTAAATTATCCATTGATGGTCAACTGATATTCAGCACAAGAGCCTTTTTCGTGACTATCTCAAGTTTGTAGAATCCACAGCTTTTTCATTTTCCAGTGAAACTAAAACACCAGCTTGGTCCTTCATAGCATCGGTACTAATTAATCATTTATGGGCCAGGTATTTAACAGGTTATTGAACGTCTCGGCCATGTTGCTCAACCGCTTCACACAGCGAACCATTAAAACGGATTGGCAGACAATTGACCTTACCTACTCACCAGAGATTCAAACCCGGTTGAAACCCTTTTGCAAGATACGATTGCGAGGGTCAACTGTTAAATATCAAATGGGTGTTTCATTATCGCTAGAAGTTAACAAGAAACTATAAATATTCACCTTTACATAATTTACTGACTTAAACATGAATAACGGAGTAAACAGTATCACGAAGGAAAGTTTGTTTGGGGTGGGGTTTTTTTCAATAAAATGACGTAAATCAGTAGGCAGCTGGTGTATATATTGTTTACATCTGTACTGCAACCATATTTTATCTTATTATTATATAAGAAGTTCTTTAAAATTTAAGTTGCCATACAGAAGTTTATTGGAATACCTTGTATTTTCCTACAATGTCAAAAAACATAACTTCAAATATCGGTTAATTATGGCAGAGTTTTTCTTTAGAAACGTTTGAGATGTATAGCCGTGTTTGGTAATCAGCCAGAGATTGACTCGTAAAAACAATAGCTGGTGGTGAACCTTAAACGTATCTGAGAAAAAAGCGTGCAACAACGTCTTGTTTAAACACCCCCCCTTTCTTTCTGTCTCTCTGTCTCTGTCTCTCTCTCTCTCTCTCTCTCTCTCTCTCTGTGCCTCCCTCCCTCCCTCTTTCTCTCCACTCGTCCTCTTTCTCCCTCGTCCTCTTTCTCCCTCGCTCCTCTTTCTCCCTCGTCCTCTTTCTCCCTCTTTCTCCCGCACTCATCCTCTCTTTCCCTCTTTCTCTCGCACTCATCCTCTCACAGTCTCTCTCGCTCACTCTCTTTGATTGCGCAGGACATGGTTTATGTAATTATTTATTTGAAATAATATGTGTTGAAAAGTTACTTGTCACCCTCCTTTTTAACTACTAACAATTACATATTGGTAATTGGTACGAGTGTCGTTATTCTGACGTTTGATTTAATTATTGTTTATCATACTTGTGGTGTTGAGTTGTTACTCGCTTGGAAGAGGAGTTGTCTGTCAGTCGGAGCGACAACGCTGTATTTGCAGGTTTTAAGAATGAGGTTTAAGTAGCTGAGTAGAGGGCTGATTTATCAAAATGTTGTGGTTGAAAGCGTGGCTCCAACAGTGAAGTTGGTAAAGCAGACTTGTCAAAAGTCACAAACACCAGTTTGAATCAAGCTCGGAATTGCTTGTTTTTTCACATATTTTTCTATCATTATTTTTAAATTTCTCGCCGTTAGTATGCATGAAGACGATTATTCATGGCCTCGTTTTACGGGATGCTTGTGACATGACGGAAATATATAATGCATCTGGGTGTCCCTTTGGAACTCATCCTTGCCATGTGATAAATAAATTCGACCTTGTCACGTCTTTGGTTTACACTATCTGATGTTATCATTGGTATATTTATGAAAATACTTAACTCCAAATTTTTATTCAATTCACAGCTGCTTTAAATAATTTGAGTTAACACGCTAGGGTGTAATTGTTCTAATTTTTTGTTTGGTTTTTAATCTGCAGGGTCCTCAACTGTCATGTTTAGTCGAGTTTACCTTGGTGTACATAGCCCCGCTGATGTAGTTGTCGGTAGTTTGTTTGGTTGCATAATTTTAGCCGTTTGGTTTAAAGTTGATGATGTCGTTGACAGATGGACAGCATTAAGTGGACAAGGTATTTCTTACAACAAGCCATTATACTTTTACCTTGTTCCCGTGTACATCTATTTACTCGTATAATCACTTTTTTAGTTCCAGTATTAAATGCTACAAAAGTACAAAAGCATGCATATTTGTGTGTGGTGGGTGTAGTATGTGTGCTTGGTGTGTGTGGTGGGTGGGTGTAAGAGGGGTGTATGGTATGTGTGTGGTTTAATGCTAAATAGCCGTATTTTTAGGTTTGAAATTGAACCAAATCCGTTTCTTGATAAGCGTTAGGGGTTTTTTTTGCATTCAATGTGTCTCTTTTGTGGCTGTCTGGTCCAGGGTTAATTACTCTCTATTTTTGCTCTTTTCCCTTTCGCTCTTGTATTAGTTGTTATCAATTTCTACTGGCATGCCATTCCTATCATTTAGTATGTTTCTCTCACGATTCTTCTCGCAGCATATCGATGCTCATTTGTGCACTCAGCGCATACATTTTTTAGTATTTGATATTTGGTACATGAACATATTTTTAACTACATAACATACTTTTCCGAATTTGGATACTCTGTTGAAATTTGAATTCTGATTTGACCTCTGTCTTGTCATAGCGACTGAAGAAACCAATTTATTTTAAAATAACACATTGTGCCATGAATATGCTTATGGGTCCTAAAATAGATAGTGTACAAATTAAGTTTAATATATTTAATTTTAGATTTAATAATTGTTATGCAGTTGAAAGTTTCCCGGAAGTGTTATAGGTAGTGCAAGTTTGTATACTCTTTTCAAAGAATTAGTTGTAAGATTTTCTCACGATCTTTTGTTACAGTCAAGCAATCGGGTTTTCGTCATTAGCATTAGTCTTTCCTCTCCACCTGCCTAAAAATACCCGCCAGAAAAAACCCACACAACATGTGATTCATGTCTTACACTTTAAAAATGTTTATCTCTTATGTTTACAAACAGCATCATAGCACTACCTGTCAACATAATTGTCAGCTCATTAACTCTTTGCATTAAGCCTGCTAGTTTTGGTTGATTAATTTTTCTTAAGCAGGAAGGAGTTGGTGGGAAGGGAGGATGTTGAGCGAAGAAACAAATTACCATTAACACAGAACTTGCTAAAAGGAAGTACTGTTATTACAGCCAATGAAAGGAGTAAACAAGTAGGGGGACTCTTGTTACTGAATGGCCGGATGAAAAGCAAAATCGAACAAAACAGGCGACATGAAATTAAGAATGTTGCCAGTTTCGTGACACCCAGTACACGGGAGAATGTTAAAAATACGATTACGTCATGGTCTTCTCAATCCTTTTTTCACAAAGCTTAGTTCTTAAAATTTACAGAAACTCTAGTGAATAGTACATTAGTTACTAAACTTTAATGTAGAAGCACGTTTTGGTTACCCCCAATTAATCTCGTAATTTGACACCCATTTGGGCTTACGGTTTGATTTGCACCAAATCTTGTTTACTGTATACTAGAAGACCATTGAGTAGGCCGTGCTTTTGTGGGTCCTAATGCCCAGGGTATTGTTACACATCTGTATGTATTGTGTCGTTTGTTTCAATGTGCATGTGCTGTTTTGTTTTGGTTTGGTTTTTTTTAAGTTCTTTACTTGATGGACGTAGTGGAAGTCGTAGATATAGGAGCTTCAAAATACCAGGAGTCATAATCTTTTACTTAGCTACGTTTCAAGATATGCTTCTCCCATCGCCATGCTGAGGATTAGAGAAGTATCTGCCATGTCTGTTAAAAAAAATGAAAACTAGTGTTTGTCTGTTTCAGTTTTTTCATATTTTTCAAATTTTTTTACAGGTATTATGTTGGTTCCATTGTACGCCATTATTATGCTGTTTTTGCATCCAAGACCTGATCTGGACACAAAATCTTTTACTGAGTCGGTATGTCAGTCTTTTTTACGTTTATATTTTGAAAGAAAAGTTAAGGGAATCGAGTAGAGATAGAAGACTTAATAATGATACGCTTCACATCTGAAGTAACTTCTGATTTGGTAATAAATCAAGACGTCATCTTCTGTATCAAGAGCAGGTCGTCGTATTGTTTGCTGGGAGGATTTAGTATAAAGACAAATGTAGTCGGGTTATGTTCATTGTACTGTAGTCAGAAGAATTAAGAAAAAGCTTCCATTTGGAAAGAAAGACGTTATTCATTGTTGAATTGCGAATATGTGTTCATTCTCCGCATTTATAATTCATACCGGATACGGTGGACGGGCAATGTAGCCCACTACCTCTAAAAGTATAAACATTTTAGAATTCTTATTAAACATTGTACAACATAGTTAGAGCTTTCAAATGGTGTACATGATTTATTTGTTGATGTCAGTTTTTGTAACCTACGAGGCACAAGATCCAAAATGACTATGAGCTTATGGTCGTATGGCCCGCTTTTAGCATGCCTTGATAATATTTTTTTATTGTATTTGCAGTTGATTATTAGAACCCCCACCCTCACCCCACCCCCTCGACAGTGGTCATGGTAATGGACTGAAATGCCGGTCTTTTTGTGAATGCGAGTTTTTATTACACAGTGGATAATGTAATGTTCAAAGTACGGAATAATTTTTCACACCAAAGTTGTAGCTTTGGCCTCGAAGAATGCTGAGATGATAAATAACTGATTTTACACCCTTTTCCTGGGCTGTTCGTTGCTATTAGCACTAACCGAAAAACGTTTTTTGACGAGAATTCTACGCCATGAAGCTGGGTATTTTGCAGTCAGTAAAGCATTTTAGCTCTAAAATATGTTTTCTCTAATAAAACATTTATATAGTGATCGTCACTGAATTTGTTTTGCCGTTTGCAAGTCAACTTTTCCCGCAACTGACTGACACACTAGATTATTCGCATTGACCGTGACGCAGTATGAGTGACTGGACCTCTGTGACTAAAGCGATTGATGACTTACGAAATTCACACTAAAAGAGGATGGTTTGTTTTTAATTGTAGTACCTATTTTTTTGGACTGAACTTTTTTTTTTTTTTCAGATTATATGTAACATTGTCTTGTTTGCGACGTCTGCTTTCCCGATCATTTTTCGGTAAAATTCGGTTTCGCCCAAAAAGTCAGGTTATATTTGCAATTAATGTTGTTTGGAGATTGCTTTTATGTTGTAGCCTGTAGGATTCAATGTTATGTTAAGAACTCGTATCTGGGACAATGAATTTTTGTTTTGCTTTACAGCTCTTTGATTAATTTCCAGCTGACAATGAAAATATAGTCATTTGGTTATAAATATACAACAAATGCAAACTTTTTAACTTCACCATTCATTAAGACTTTATCTTTTGGTTAATATTATTTGAGAAGTTAATTGAAAATAAAATGATGAATCAGAATGCAAACAAAGTAAAGTTGACATCATTTTCTTTTTCTTGCATCAAAGTTTTATACTTAATTCCAAGGCATAGTGGTTGCAGTATTTTTTACGTGTCACCAGTGAAATCTTTTTTGTTATTGTCAGAATTGCATGGTTGGTGTTGCTGTTGGATTTGTATTGGCAAGATCAATAACTGTTGGCCGTCACCCAACATTTAAAGCTATCGTCGAAGCAGCAGGAGTAGGTAATGACAAGTGCTGCATGTTATAAAAATAAGCTTGCTATAAAATAGTAAGGTTATTGCATGAGGAATCTATCTATCTATCTATCTATCTATCTATCTATCTATCTATCTATCTATCTATCTATCTATCTATTTATCTATTTATCATCTATTGATCTATCATCAATCTATCTATCTATCCATCTATCTATCTATCCATCTATCTATCTACCTATCTATCTATCTATCGATCTAATCTATCTATCTAATCTATCTATCTATCTATCTATCTATCTGTCTGTCTGTCTGTCTGTCTATCTCCATCAGGTCGATTTCGACCCCTGGTGAGCATGTTGACGAGCTTCCTCCAAGCTGATCTGTCTGTCACTGCCCTGATTGTTTGTATGTGAGGTTGGCCCACTATTGCCATGACGTTATCCCACTATCTCGTTCTGGGTCTTCCACGTCCTCTATTGCCCTCCATCTTTCCTTGCAAAATTATTTTCTCCAAAAAACAGTATAATCAGTAGAAAACAGTATAAACCATGGGCCTCCCTCACTTAGTTCCAGCCAATGTTGAACTTAAAAGGAAGGCCCGACTTGTAAAGACCAAGCTGCACTAAAATGCACAACAGAGACTGTTAGAATCAGAGGCTGTTTTAATTGTACAAAAGTAAGTGCATTATAATGTACCCAACACTCTTTGTCGCAATGTACATAAAGACCTGTGTCACAACACACGAGAAGGTTGGATTAAAACGTATCAGAGGAACTGCATTTAAATGTGGAGCCGTACAAGACAATCCATTTTTCAAGACAGGCTGAGTTGAATGCACAAAGCAAAAAAGTGGTTTCCACAATACTCAAAGTAGTTATTGTGGAGATATGCTTGCTTGTATCATTTTATTGTTTGCTACAATGGAAAAGATTCCGCTATCACAATCTACTTGATTGATGTTGACATAATTTTGTCGTTCAAATGTTTCCATGAAAAAGCTCAGAAATCATCCTTGAGACGCACACCAGTGCATGACCAGTAATAATTTGATACTTGTATTTGTAGCTCAGTAGGTTGTTCAGTACAGCTGTTATGTAGAAAAAGCCTGTGAAATGGAATCCTTGTTACTGTGAATGTGAAGAATTCTCAGNCACACACACACACACACACACACCTATCTCATCACTACTGACAACTTCAGCTCGATGTTATCGAGAGGCGAATTCGAAACTTATTTGTATTGTCCAATTGACGGGCTTTTGACATGATTGCTGACAGATGCAATAAAATAGCACTTCTATATTTTGTTTTTTAAAACACTTTTTGAATTCTACAAACTTACAGCGACATAAACCCTAAACACCAAACTATAGAATGGGTGATTTTAGATTATTCTCTATGCCGAGGTGGCAATAAACACCAATTTTGCCCTTTAAGACTCATCACCTTTTTTAAAAGAAGTAGTAATCTATTTTTATTGCTAATCAGTTTATTTTTGAATCAGTAATTTATATTAGAGAGGACACTAATTTGATGTGTTCCCGTTTATTAATGTTTTTCCATTTTTTGTAGGATCATACTCAGCTCCCACTTTGGCTGTGATATCCGTGATCAGATTTTTGATTGGTGAGCTCTACTATTTTTATTTCCATATAAATTGTGGCTGAAAGTTATGTTACCTTAGTCGTAATTTAAAGGTTCAAGACACGACATGATAGAGCGAAAGAAATTGAGCGGAAACGATTCTCTTGTGCAATTGACGGTTAATGGAATTTTTTTTCTTCACCTTTTTAAAACAAGAGGGTCGTGAAAACAAGTTTAAATTCCGTTTCCTTGAGTAAGCCCCCCTTGAGTGAGTGCCCCTGTCGACCCCACAGAGGAAGAAATTAGTAGAGATCTCTTTTATATATTTAGCTCCAATATTACAATTTACACCTTTTTCGGTAGTGGACGCGTAACTTGCTGCTCATTCGTTATAATTAAGCTTAACAACAGGAGGTCCGATTTTTCCTGTTGTAGTTTTTTTTTTTTACTTTTTTTAAGAATTAATGCCGTTATTTTATTTTTTTGGAAGTTCTTTTATGGCCATGCACTGCCGATCGAATCTCTCTATATCGCTTCTCAGAAAGATTTGGAAGCAAAACATTGTCTTTGACCTTTTTTAAAAAGTGGAACAGGAGGGAAGATATTTAAATTGGAACAGGCCCAACCAACAACACAGTATTAACTTCCATAGGTTTATCAATAGGATATCAATAGGAACCGCTCATAATCACTGAGAATTTAGTGAAAAAAAAACAACAATGTAAAAGGCTCCCAAATTGGAAAGCTCCCGGCCCTGACCCAGTTCAGGGATATTGGTTGAAAAGACTAACCACTCTTCACTGTCGTATTGCGTTGCATATGAATGATATGATAAATAAAGGGACAGAGGTACCTTTGTGGTTGACGAAGGAAAGGACTGTTTTGTGCTGAAAAGGCAAAACTGAAGGAAACGAAGCTGGGACCTTTAGACCCATTTCATGTTTACCATTCATGTGAAAGCTTCTAACTAGCATCATATCCGATGTAATATACAAGTATCTCAATGAAAATAGTGTTCTACCGAATGAGCAGAAGGAATGTAGACGTAATTCTAGGGGTACGAAGGACCAACTCCTTATTGATAAAGCCATCTTAGTAGACAGCAAGAGAAAACAGAAGAATCTGGGCATGGCATGGCATTGATCGATTACAAAAAGGCTTATGACATGGTCCCACACTTAATGGATTCTGGAGTGCATGAAAAATACAGTACAATTTGTCGAGGGAACAAAGAGAATTGGAAGACTAAATTGACTGCATGCGGAGAGTTTGTTGAAGAAGTTGATTTCAGAAGAGGAATATCCCAGGAAGACAGTTTATCGCCTCTGTTGTTTGCCATCTGCATGATACTTTTATCATCAGTCCTCAGAAAGATCCTTAGAAAGATGTCAGCTGGATATACACTAGGGGATGCGAAGATAAATAGCCTGATTTTTATGGACGACCTGAAATTATTCGCAAGAAGCGAAAAGGAAGTTAATAGTCTTGTCTCTACAGTACATGCTATCAGCAAGGATATAAATATGGAGTTTGGAATTCAAAAGTGCGGTGTCTTGATTTTGAGAAGAGGAAAGTTTCGACCTCAGTCTGATCACTCACTGAGGGACGCGCTCCTTGGTGACCCGCGCGACGAGCGATGCGGTGTGAAATTCTTTTATGTTGTACGTTCATATTAATATCAGGTGGCAGACTAGACCCCGCCGGACGCCAATCCGGTACTTCACAGTCTCGGGGGTAAAAATAACAGACGAGGGTTTAAAATCAGAGTTTTCCCTCTCCTAGGTGGACTGCCGACCAAGGCTAATGAGCTCCACCTACCCAGGGCTAACAGGTACTACACCTTGCCCATGGGTGACCTGGAGGTAGTTGTGGCAAAGGGTAACCTCATTCGCCCACGTCGAAACTCCACAACCGGATGTATTTTAACGTCATACCCAGGACGTTTATTATTATTATTATTATTATTATTATTATTATTATTATTATTATC
>RDPX01000608.1:4627-22427 GCA_003991215.1 Morbakka virulenta | reverse complement strand
GGGGGGGGGGGGGGAGACCTTTCAGAGGGCCCAAATTGTAGCCCAATTTAGTCAAACGTTGACGGATAGCTGCATTGCAAAAAAATTGAGTGTCGTCAAGTTAGCCGTTCATCTGGCGATCGTCAAGTACGAAGACTTAGGAATCTACAAGAGTCGGAAGAGAAGTGGACGACCTAGAAGCACCACCAAGCACGACGAAATCTTAATGAAAAAGATGGTCATCAGGTCTCCAACAGGTTTAGTGAAGAAAATTAGGGCAGAATTGCTGCGGAGAGGATGCAAAGTGAGTCATATGACAGTTTCTCAACGTTTATCGAAGAAATTTCAGTTGAAATCCTACAAACCGGCAAGAAAACCGACGCTTACATCTAAGATGAAAGCCAAGGGTCTGGCATTTGCATTGAAGCATCGCCACTGGAGGACCGCACAGTGGGGCAGGGTATTATTCTTTGTCAAGTCCACCCTTCTACAGTTCTCAGTGAGCAAGCGCCACGTCAGGAGTCCAGCTGGCAAGCGAAATGATGATAAATTTACGATTTCGACGATGAAACATCCCCCAGGTCAGATGATTTGGGGGGAAGTGCCCAAGAATGGGGTCGGTGGTCCCTACTTTTTGACCCGTGGAACCACTGTGAATGGACCGAAATATGTCGAGTTGTTGTCAGACAAACTCAAACATCACATGGAAGTCCATAACTTCAATATTTTTATGCAGGATGGACCGCCATGCCACCGTCCCAAAGTTGCAACCACGTTTTTGGCTGCGAACAAAGTCAAAGTGCTCAAGTGGCCTGGAAATAGACCTGAGCTCAAGCCAATTGAAAGTTTGTGGAAGGTATTGAAGGATAAAGTGTCAGAACAACAAAACACCAAGTGCGCCAGTTGGCTAGAGTGATAAAAGAAGTCTGGGTTAGAGAAATCTCGGAGGCGTATTCTCAAAGTTTAATAGATAGTATGCCGAGGCGTATGGAGGCTGTAATAAGAAACAAGGGAGGGCATACAAAATATTGAATTTGGGACAATTGATTGATCATGGTTACCAAAATTGGATACAGTGACATTTTTTCCGTGCTATATAAAGATTGGTCTTAAACTTTTGTTCATGACTGTAGTATTGTAGTAGTAAAGTAGTAGTAGTAGTAGTAGTAGTAGTAGTAGTAGTAGTAGTAGTAGTAGTAGTAGTAATTATAATAATATAGCTAGGTAAGTATATTTAAGTACCAAAACAAATGTTTTGTCAAAAGAAAATTAGGAACTCTTTCCCACCTGGGTTTTTTTTCTTTTAGAGCACATTTTATTGTTGCATCTCTTGTTTTCATTCTCTTTCAAGGTGTTCTGATGGTATTAGCAAGTAGAGCTCTTCTAAAATTTGTTGCACGACATCTATTTACTGCCATTTTGAGTGCTATGAGCATTGATTATGAAGTCAACAAAAAACAGAAAGCCTTCTTTTACACAGCATATGGGAAAAATTTTGTACTACCCCCAGTGCATGCTAAGGTAAAATTGTACTTTTTAGCCTTATAGATTTAAAGTTTTATTCTGATTTTCTAATATTTTTGGGTGTGCCACTTTCGCCCTCCCATTCCTTTGACCTTTTACTCCCTCTTTACTTTTATCTTTATGTCTTGTGATTTTCCCCTTCCCCTTATTTCTTCCGCCCACTTTTCTCTTTCCTTCCCTCTTTCTCTTTCCCCCTTTCTTCCACTTTCAATTTCCCCCACCTATCCCTACTTTTTAACCTCTCCCTTTCGTCTTGTGATTTTACCCTCCCCCCTATTTCTTCCTCTCACTTCTTTTCCCTTCCCTCTCTCTTACTCCCTTTCTTCCACTTCCCATTTTCCTCGCCTTTCGCTACGTTTTATTCACCCTCCCTTTCGTCTTGTGATTTTTCCCTTTCTCATATTTTTTCCGCCCACCTTCCTCTTTCCTTCTCTCTTTCTCTTTCCTCCTTTCTTCCACTTCCCTTTTTCCCCACCTTTCCTTTCTTTTTATTCACTCTCCCTTTCTTCTTGTGATTTTTCCCTTCCCCCTATTTTTTTCCCTTTTTACTACACCAGTTGTAGTTGTTAAAGTAGTGGTTTTAGTTCTTTTGTACTAGTTGTTGTACTATTATATAACCTAGTAGTCGTAGCCGTAGTAGTNTTTAACCTCTCCCTTTCGTCTTGTGATTTTACCCTCCCCCCTATTTCTTCCTCTCACTTCTTTTCCCTTCCCTCTCTCTTACTCCCTTTCTTCCACTTCCCATTTTCCTCGCCTTTCGCTACGTTTTATTCACCCTCCCTTTCGTCTTGTGATTTTTCCCTTTCTCATATTTTTTCCGCCCACTTTTCTCTTTCCTTCTCTCTTTCTCTTTCCTCCTTTCTTCCACTTCCCATTTTCCCCACCTTTCCTTACTTTTTATTCACTCTCCCTTTCTTCTTGTGATTTTTCCCTTCCCCCTATTTCTTCCACTTTTTACTACACCAGTAGTAGTAGTAAAAGTAGTGGTAGTAGTAATTTAGTAGTAGTAGTAGTTGTAATAGTAATAATAATAGTAGCAGCAGCAGCAGTAGTAGTCTTGGTGGCAATCGTTGTAGCAATAGTAGTAGTAGTTGTAGTAGTAGTAGTAGTAGTAGTAGTAGTAGTAGTAGTAGCAATAGTAGTAGTAATAGTAGTAATAGTAGTAATGGTAGTAATAGTAGTAATGGTAGTAATAGTAGTAGTAGTCGTAGTAGTAGTGGTAGTAGTAGTAATATAGTAGTAGTAGTAGTAGTAGTAGTAGTAGTAGTAGTAGTAGTAGTAGTAGTAGTAGTAGTAATGTAGTAGTAGTAATGTAGTAGTCGTTACTTTTTATTCACTCTCCCTTTCCTCTTGTGATTTTTCTCTTCCCCCTATTTCTTCCACCTACTTCTCTTTCCATCCCTCTTTCTGTTTCCCCCTTTCCTCCACTATCTAACACAGATTCGTACATTGTTGAAAACGATTAATTTACTTTATTCCAAAATCAACAGCTGCGGTGACCACACATGGTACTATGTAATCTCGTATCTTCCAAAATCTACAGCTGCATTTTCCCCACCTTTCCCTACCTTTTGACTTCACTCCCTTTCGTTTTTCCTTTCCTTTGTTTTAATAGACTCTACAAAAGTTTTTATCCACTTCCAGAAAGCAAAACAAAGCTTTTTGTGTTATATTAAAGCACTAAAGAGCTTTTACAATTTTTTTACTTTGTTTAGGTGGAAAAAGGAGACGAAAAACCAAAGGAACTTGTGGCAGAATCGTTACAGAAGCCTTGGAACCTTGACCACCCAGTTAAATTTGTCACTTACGTGTTTATGGGATTCACATGTTCATATTTGTGTTTTTTCGTTTTTCAGTGGCTGGGCCTTGTAGCTACGTCCTGGTAAATTAAAGCAATTGGACACCGTATATATCACTTATACTGATTTTGCGTGTGTGTTTTCACCCAAGAAAAAACTGGAAACGAGTAACACATTGTAAATTTACTATTGATGCCACTTAATTTGGGTCAGAGTGCCCCAGACAGACTAATAAAGCAATATTATTATTCAGCGTGATAGATATAGCCGGAAAAAGGCACATAAAATGGAGGCGTTAATATAAAAGGCCACTACTTTAAAAGTAGTGGATCTACTTTATTAATTGTCCGATAACATTGGCTTTTATTCATGAATTTAAATTCTTTTAGCATGAATTATAAATTGCTCAGCACTAATTGCAGATAGTTTTAAAATTTTTTTCCCGACAAAGTAGTTATTGTTACAATAAACTGTCTGAAAATCGCGGTGATACCTTAAAACTGAAAATTTTGTGATTAGGTTAAATTTCAAACCAGGTAGGTTTGCTCTTTTACAAAGATAAAAGTGAAAATGTGTCATTCTGATTTGATGGCTTCAAAAGCTCTTGAGTGGTATAGTTGAATAAGTAGCTTAGAAGAACTTTTTATGTTGGATTCGTGTCCTTTAAACACCAGTACTTTGTATGCGATACTACAGAACTTCCCTTTGATATTCCTGCCCTATACTGTTAGGATGGACGCAGAACTAAATATTTTAAGCAAGAAAGCTTTTTGTTGTAGAACGGCAGATTAACAAAATAATCGCTTTTATGTATGGGTTTGGGAAGTTTTTTGGAAGTACAAAGGTACACGAGGTTGATGCTGCACTGATAATAAAAGTACAGTGTCAAAAATTTATTTTATGCCATGTCAGTGTGTACTGTTTTATCTTTCTGGACCTTATTTTGAGGCTTCTCATACAGTTATAACTTGCAAGAAAGCGTAATTCCTGATGGAGACAGATAGGTCAAGTGTAACCCGTAACAAGTATGCTGTTAGTCATTTACATTTTTGAGGGTTATTCTTGAAACCCAAAGAGTTAGGAGTTACTGATTTAGGTTTAGAAAATAAAGAACAGTGGTACACTATTATTTTTATTCCCAGGGTCCAGCAAATTTGGAAACCCAAAGTAATGCTTTACTGCCGTTGCTAAGTCCTAGCCGGTGGTTTTTTAGGTGTTTTTAAATGGTCTTCAGGCGCGATTTCCAGTCAGAACTATTAGGCGTTTGTTTGAATTCTTGTTTGTTTCGTATCCATTCATTTTTTGTTTGTCTTCGCAATGGAATCTTTTTATATTTTGTACACTCCATCGGTCAGAGAAGAAAACTTAGCTTGTGAGTTTTGGGATTTACTTTAGATTGTTAATATTACATTTTTAGCAGCAGTTCCTGTTGGTGGTGAGATTTAAGTTTTAATGTCATTGATAATAGATGTCATTTTACTAGAGACAGAGGCTTATTTTAGACCTGTATTATGAGAATTGTTAAGTTTCACTACACCGCAGCCCACTCCAAAACCCATTCTACTAACGTACCTTCATGCGCATCCGGAAAATAATTTTTTTTTACTTATTTGATTTTTTAAAATTTGTTTTCCTAGTGTGCTATTGCTTGAACTCAACCCCTGGCTGAGGACTGTACTTAAGCACTGAGAGGTTCGTCTTGAAATGCGTTTTCTGAAGCCATCCAGTGGCCTTTTTTCGATTCAGTGCGGGGCAATCCACCCAATTATTGTGCAACCGCGCTTTACGTTTGCTACATTTTTATCGCCACCCCTATGAAATTAAGCTATGATTGGAAACTGAGGTTTTTTAAATAGTCGACACCTTGAAGGTACCGTAAGTGGCGATTAGAGGATCTTGATCGGTAACAAATCATTGACCCAATTTTCACTGTAATGTGATTTGCAAGCAAAAGACGAAAAACAGGCACGATGAATTAAGTTTGAGTTGGACGGTACACTCATGATATTTGAATAAAACAGAAAATAAATACGAACTAATTTAAGAGAGAATAATCATTGAATTGGAGGTAGCATCTTCCCTTACTGGGAAGAGGGTTTTTTTAATGACATTCTCCATTACAGCTCGCGAGTGAGTAGGTTTTGCACATTCCTTTGAGGCTAAATGCTCTCCGAAAAGGTCAATTTTAGTTTTTTTTTAGTTCTTGCTTATGTAATGTGATGTATTATATTTGTATTTTGAGTTTTAACATAGGGATTGAGTTACATTACAACTCGAATTCTGTTCTCGCGCAGGTTTTTCTAATGTTTAATATTCGAAAAAGCTGCACTTGTTGATTTCATTGTTTGGAAGATATTGCTTATTTACGACAACATCTAAGCTGTGATACAACCTGAAATTATTCGTCGTTAAAAAAACAATTTTTGACATTTCCTTGCATTGTGTGGTCTAGACTGCATGTTATAACATTAACACGCGTTGTCGCATCCCCGTTTATTTTGTTATTGTGGATGGCTGGGAAAGAGAAACTACGGTCCAACATTTTCCCTCTACTCCCTGTTTCCAGTAAGTGTTTTGAAGGGTGTTCCTTATTTTTGGCCCACCCGGGTGCCCCAAAGTTGGATTTCGTGACCTGTTTAGATTTCGAGAATATGGTAAGGAAAAGGGAAACCAACATACGTAAATAACGAATGATATTTACTTTGTGAGAACGTCGTCACGTAAACTCATTGAATTCTGTAAATTGTTATTTGAAGTCGCAGTAGATGTTCTAAAAGGCTTCCGGATTTGATTGGAAGTTGTTTCTGTCAATCATTCAAAACAGTAATTTTGATCTATTTAGCTTGCAGTAGTTAGACTTTTTTCCGACTTGACTTGGTTTCCATGTTGCTCCAGCCTAAATTAGAAAAACCTTTGGA
This sequence comes from Morbakka virulenta, assembly GCA_003991215.1. Taxonomy (NCBI): domain Eukaryota; kingdom Metazoa; phylum Cnidaria; class Cubozoa; order Carybdeida; family Carukiidae; genus Morbakka; species Morbakka virulenta. The sequence goes on along the minus strand of RDPX01000608.1, from coordinate 16,207 downwards.
GGTAGGTGTAGTTTTCAGGTTGCACCTGAGAATAGAGATTTCTTGACATATGTTGAAACAGTTGATGTACCTGAGGTAATGGTTGCAATTTAGATTGCGTATGACCATTGCTCTCTTAATTATTTCTTAGTTGTGGTGATACCTCTGAATGTGGTCGAGTGATCTGTTTTACACTATCGATTCTACAGTCAACTTTATACTCGAGTTTGTTTGAGATATTACGCAAGGCCTCTCAACCCCTCCACAAATCTGATGGAACTAAGATTGTACGCAAAGAATGATTAAACCAGATTTTTTAAATTTATCCTCTAGAATGGCATTCAGTGCCTATACGTCAAAGTTGGTGCTGAAACGTTTGTGCTGAGTTGAGAAAACTATTGATATTGACAGTATTTACAAATTTGAATAGGAAAAATTTTCCTGCCAACAAAACACTGCACCTTCGGGGTTGTAAAGTTGCAAAGTACATAATTCACGATGAAAGAATATCCAATAAGCAGTTCGAGAATTATAAAGATGAGACACTGATGTTATCGTCGTATTTTTCCGTGTTTTAGATATTTATATAGGATGATGAACACAAAAGAAAATACAGACAAAATTTTTGGTATCAGTGACCGATAATACCTTACCTTACCGAAGTGACGTATCCTCCAGGACGGTGTCGACCAGGTTCCTCCACTCCTGCCGGTCTCGTGTTGTGTGTAGCAGGTCTTGAACGCTTGTTTTCCTTGTTGCCCTCATCAATCCGTCTGTGTACTTCTCTCTCGGTCTTCCTCTGCCTTTGCTTCCATTTATCATACCAGTGGTTATGACATTTTCCAGCCCTTCTCTTCTCATGATGTGACCGAAAAATCTAAGTTGTCTACTCCTGATGTTGTTGATAAGACATCTCTTCTCTCCAATCATCCTCAAGACTTCATCGTTAGATTTCAATAATACTGGAATATATATAAGACCCGTAAAAGAAAGATTAAAAGCCCATAGACGTTCAGTGAAGATTTTTGAAATGTGGAAGAATGTGCACCCACATGTATACCTTTGAATAATCAAACAATGCCCAATTCTCAATCGTTATTTATTCCACTCTTTTTGCTTTCTTCTTGTTCATGTTTTAGCAGTTTACATTACCCGCTTCTGCGTTCTGGACCCCATATCCCTGTCCACCGTGGTACCTTTTGAAACCTGTTCCATCTCTTCCCACATGACCATTGAGGTCTGCACCAATTATGACTGCACTCGGAATGCATTTAACAACATCGGCCAGTTCCGTCAAAAAGGCCTCTTTCTCATTTTTCGTGCAACCCATTTGTGGAGCATATGCGCTCACCACGCTGACCATTCCTTCTGTGGCAATCTTTACACATTCCGCACCAACAGCGCTAGCACTGACGTTAGTAGACTATTATGGTCATCAGGATCTAATGTTGGATTCAGCCATCTGGTCTAATGTGCTGAACCCAGTTTTTGTACTCTTGATGTCAAATTTAATGTCTTTCGGGAGCGGCAGGTGAGAACTAATTACACAGGTCATAGAACTGAGTGCACTCTCATGCTGACGTACATAGGTGCTACACCTTCCGTTATCAGCATTTGTCTTTTTGAAATTATGCTTTTAGTGGACGAATCGAGTTAAAATCCTGTTCGAGGTATCAAATGACGTTATTCACATGCTTGTCACCTCTTGGATCAAATGGTTGTCCACAGGTTGCACGATTAAGTGGTTTAACTAGATCTGTTTGCCGAGCTCAGTGTATGGCAGGAAAAGGTATCTTCATCTGAGCCCCGAGTTTTGGGAGATAGTGAAATGATTACGGTACTTCATTCGCTGCGAACTAAGACTAGGATGATACTCGCATCACACCAGGGTTTTAGCTGAGAAATGACATCGGCACAAATGTATTTGTGAACTGCCCCAATAATACAGCAGAAATGTAGGTATACTAATTTAGTGTCTGTTTCCATGATAATAGGAGGCAATATGGACTATCACAACTGTAATAGATATCTTTAATTGAGCAAGCAGTACTGCATAACCTGACCAGTGAAAGCACTGTATTACACGAAAGCCAAACCTATTGATGTGACATGTGGCTCTATCTCTTGGGTAACGTGGCACTTGCCACGTGTTTGTTTGACGAGGGCAGAGGACATTAGATATCCTCTCGAACTTGAAAAATGTATAATGGTAAGAACTAAAAGCCAGATGAAGTAAGGTGAAATTCTAACATAAGAAGGTACTAATATCACTCCTGCCCAGCATTTGCACGATCATTGAAAGACTGTTCTCTCGCCTATATTCAAAGGAAGATTCTTTAGATGTTTTACTATTTGTGAAAAGCTTATAGTAAAAGAATACTTCTTAATTTACTAGACAGTTTTTATCGTCAGAACCTGTATATTGAGGTTACTTTATGCATAAAGTTCAAGATGAATATATGGGTCATAATCGCATACGTAGACAACAATCTGGGACCCCAAGGTTTTAAGAAATTTAATTCGTCCCAAAAGCAGGACTGCTTAACGTGCTGGGTTTTTAGGTCCAAATAAATTCTTGTGGATATTTGAAGGAGCTTAATGATGCTACGAAAATGCGTCCATACTACTGGCTTAGACCAATGCAACAATACATTCTGTAAAATCTTATTAAATGTTTCACTCTAGTTACTGAGTATTATGTATTGTCATTTATCAATTGAAGTGAATGGGGCTTTTTTCAGATGGTAAAACGCAACTTAAAGTCGAATGTTATTAAGTATAATGTGGCCACAGTACTTTACTTTTGATATATTGACAATTTATCGATGCCGTGGTAAAAGGTTTGTAAGTATATTATGAAAATTTCATTCTTTTTAAGTCTGGACTATTTCCAATTTCAGTCGTAATTAAACAATCATCGGGTCTGTAGAGAAAAGATTTTTGAGAAACATTTTTTTAATTTTTTTTTTATTTTGGAGTTTCATTAACAGCAACAAAATATACAGGAATGGTAACTGGGGTTGGCAGAGCCTTTGCATTACCCCGCAAATATATTTCTACAGATATTTAATAGCAGCAAAAATACTCTACTGAAATCTCTTTGAAATGCATTGCCTATGCCTAAGAGGTATGGGACTAACTTTTTTAGTGTAATTCAAACAATACAAAGAGATACCAAGAATACCATGAAGCAATTTCGCAACCACTTTGATCCCGAAAGTGTGAAACTGAAATGCTTAAAAAATACCAAAATATTTTGAAGTTAATTTTTGCATGCCAGAAAACTCAACATTTTCACATGATCTGGCATCAGACTATTATGATCAAACCCACTGCGTAGGCACATCTCCCTGAAGAGACATCGATTTAGAGAGCTGATCCAACCCACCCAAAGATATTGGGTGGTCGGTTGTATTTTGGGTATAAAGATGGGTGTGCATCCCATCTGAGATCATGTCAACTTTTAAGAATGGGCGAAGAACGTTTACTTGTGGTCTACAATTCTTGGGTTTCCTAAGAAATATAAAAGTATCGCAGACAATATTTTCGTTGTGCAGAACTTTTAGAGGTAGTGAGTCGCGCAAGCTGTGTAAGATTAAACTATGTTAAACATTTGTTTGAAAGATGAAACACGCAGCTTTAAATTTTGGACTATACTAAAAGAGTACAATTTGAATTTAACTGACTTATTATCCTATTTGAATATTCTATAATAAACAAGTATAATGTAAGATGCAACAAATTTATGATTGTACTGCAATGCCGAGTTTTTCTCTGATTATGATTACCCACACTAGAAAGCAAACGAAAAAATTTGATTAATCTGGTATGCTGGTATTAAGGATTCAACTTTCTATGTTCTTGCTCGGTGTAGGACAACTTTGAAAATAATCAGTTACAAAAATTTACTTCCAATCTTCAAAAATATTGGTGGCATTACAAGCCTTTAAGACAATCTTTAGAACGAGCCGATGATATATACATTGCATCTAAATGATCATATCAATGTCTCAGCGTACAAAAAGGTGTCGTTACAGTTAAACTAGAGTCGCTCAGGGCAAATATTTGTTGTAAAACGTGCAGTTAAAAAGTTTCAAACAAAGTAATCTTCTCTAAGAGACGACATCTAATGTTGTTTCTTTGCTGTGCATATTTTTCGTACAGAAACGTCGCAGTGTGTCTGAATTCACAAAAAAGGATAGTTTCTGAAGCTTTTTCATGTGACCACCATCTTGCGACGCTCGCTGGAGATAGTGAATCTCTTTTTTATCTTGCGCCACGTGATTTTATATTCCTGTTTACTATTGCGTCCGCATTAAGGTTGCTTTTGTTATTTCATGGACGTAGATCATATATATATATATATATATATCGTATAATTGGCCTGAGTTTGTTCTCAACTTTTGGCGTGGTGACAGCAGCAGAACTTGCGCCTCGAACAACCAAGTTACAGTTATTACAGAAGTGTGAAAGACAACCGAGTTTACTTTTACGTCGATAATACTGATTTTGTCGATCCTTTGTTAGCCTCTGATCATGGCTGAATCATTTAAACCTTCTAAACAATGGCTATTAACTGAAAATGAAACTAACCAGCTTTGCCAACTGGCAGTCAAACATTATGTACCACCTTTCCCTTAACAATGACTTTGGTCAGTTTTTGGATACACAATAGTCCAAGAAATTCGTAACGAAGAGAGGTTTGACTGCAGCTGGTGAGAAAATTTCAGTGCAGCGCAACATAGTTCTGGAACGTATGCTTACACTGATTGCACAATTTGTGCCTTCCTTGTTACGAAATGATATTATCAAGAAAAGCACTAGTTTACACTGGATATGGCAATGCATAAGGAAGCACTACTCTTTCTCCCAATCGGAAGTCAATTTCCTCAAGCTTTCCACCATTAAACATGACAGCGACGAACGTTATGAAACATTTTTTCAAAGGATTATGGCCCATCTGGAGGACAACCTATTAACCACCGATTCAGGTCTCATTCACGACGGTGAGCTTCCAGAAACAAATGAAGAAATGTCACCTACGTTGGAACGCTTAGCTGTCTGCATGTGACTGAATCTCATCAATGAACGCCTACCCGCTCACGTTGCAAGGGTGTAGGCACATGATTTACAAACAAAAACGTTGAAAGAGATTCAACCGCAACTTGCAGCTGCAATTGACTGCCTCATTGCAAAGTTATCTGTCGAGGAAGAAATCTCCATCAACTACTCAAATTCACGACGTTTCGCTCAACAAGGACAAGCATCATCCCGTGAACGCTCATTTCCATCTAGACCGTCCTCGTCAAATACAAAGTCCTGTATCCTGTGTAAATCTGCTGGTAGAAATCATCAAGGCCACAATATCTCTGGCTGTTGGTTCCTGTCGAAATTTGACAAACTAAACATTGCCAAGGCTCTTGTAGTAATTGTTGATAAAGAGCTTCCCCAATCAGAAACATGTGTCCAGGAGACTGCTATGTATCAAGTTATCCCAGAATCACATGTCCAGAAAGTACAATGTGACATTTTACCTTTTTTCTATGCTTTCTGCCAACATAATCTTACACATATCGTGATAGATACAGGAGCTACTTCATCTCTTGTCTCACGCACCTTCCTCAAACGTGCTGGTATTTCAATCATACCAACCCAACATTCTGCTCGTTCCGTCGATAAAACAGAAGAATTGTGGCGAGTTTCACTTACAAATGAACTTTGGCTCAACGCCTGTCCCGATTATTGCATTAGTCGTCGACACACTGGATTGTGACATCCTAGCTGGTGTACCATTCTCTGTTCAGAACGACGTTCACGTTCATCTTAAAGACAAGATGATAACTATTGGCAAATCCAAGATTTCATATGATTCCAAGCCTACACCGGTCTCTGATATCTTCCTCGCTGAATCGTTCATCCTACGCAGTGATTCGACTCTTACCATCTTCCCTGGGGAATATCTTGAGTTCCAAAGTGAGGAAGAATATGAGAGTGAAATTGCTATCGAACCCCACCGATCTTCTCCATTAAATGGCATGTGGCCTGAACCTGACATCTCAAGGGTAATTGATGGCAGCATACGCATACGGAACGACTCCAATGTTCCAGTCACATTAACAAAATCTCAACATTTTAATCCGTCGCGTAATGTCACCACTAGACATTAACATCCCAATCATCGTTACAGCAGTCCACCATCGAAGGCTCCTATCCTACCTACTTCTCAATGCTTTTCCGACACGATTTCATTAGATCCTGATGGCCAACTTTATAAAACACACCTGCATCAATTCCGCACCATCCACCGAGAATATGACTCAGTATTTAATACAGAATTTGTAGCATACAACGATCATAGTGGAACCATACGTGCCAAAGTGAACATTGGTAATGTTCACCCTCCAACTCGGAAAGGCAAGCTTCCATTTTACAAATAATCAAATCTACAGCTATTGCAAGAGGAGGCAGATAAACTTGAGCAACTACGCGTTTTACGAAGCCAGAAGACGTTAATGTTGACGTTGAGTTTGTCTCACCCAGTTTCCTTACAGCAAAACCCAACGGAGGCTACAGATTGGTAACTGCTTTTAATGTTCTGGGTCAATACACCAAAATTCTCCCAACGGTATCTGTGACATGCAATTACGTCCTGCAAAATCTCTCTAGGTGGAAGTAATTAATCAAGTCAGACCTTACAAAACGTTTCTTCCAAATCCCTGTTTCCAAAGCATCCATGAAATACCTCGGCACTGTTACACCCTTCAAGGGTTTACTCGTATACACCAGATCCGCTATGGAAATGCCAGGTTCTTCGGAATATCTTCAAGACAAGAGCTTATGCATCGTATGATGCATAAGCTTCGGTGATTTTATTCAACAAGGTGTTGTCATTATCATGGCTGACGATATTCATGTCTGTGGCAACACCATCGAAGAACTGTTAGAAAACTGGGAAAAAGTGCTCTATCTTCTCTCCCAGAATAATCTGAACCTGTCTGCATCCAAGACGGTGATTTGCCCAATTAAAACCACCATTTTGGGTTGGAAATGGAAGAATGGTACTCTTACATCATGTGCCCACAAAATCGCCCCTCCAGCCACTGTTCAACCACCAGCTACCTGCACCTCCATGAGATCATTTATTGGTGCATTTAAGGCCCTCTCGAGATGCATCCCACGCTACTCATCTCTCATAGCTCCTTTGGAAGACGCCATCAAAGGGTTGCAAGGCCAACAGCAAGTTGATTGGACAGACCAACTCCGTGCACAATTTGCCAAATGCCAAGAAGAAGTTCGTTCCCCCACACAATTACCATTCCGCGACCAGACGATAAGCTCACTTTGACTGTTGATGCATCTCCATTGAACCACAGATTGGGTGCCACTCTATTCATCAATCGGGATGGTCATCGCCATATCAGCGGCTTTTTCAGTTTCAAACTAAAACAGCATAAAGTTGGATGGCTTCCATGTGAACACGAAGCACTCGCCATTTCGTCAGCCATACGAAACTTTGCTCCTTATATTCGCGACTCCCATCACTCTACACAAGTCCTCACTGACAGAAAGCCATGTATGGAAGCATACCAGAAGATGTGCAAAGGACAGTTCTCCACTTCTAATAGGGTTTTTACGTTCCTATCCACACTGAGGGAATTTAATGTCACTGTTTGCATCATCATAGGAACTCCAAACCAATCTAGTGATTACAGCTCGCGACACCCAAATTAATGCCCTGATCATTCATATCAAATAAGCAAATTCATCCAAGAAAGCATTGATTCTGTCGTGAACCACGTGTCAGTTGCAGACATTCGTTCTGGTGCAGTCCGTATGCCATTCCTGAACACCAATGCCTGGCACTACGCTCAACAAGAATGTCCTGCACTGCATCGCACCTTTGCTCACCTCCAACAAGGCACTCATCCTCCAAGAAAGGCCAGGCATGTCACTGATGTGAGGTGATACCTACGCATAGCTTCAGTCTCAACTAATGGATTACTTGTAGTCACAAAAACGATCCGTATATCCACGAACGTCAACTCATCGTAGTTCCTGCTGCCTTGTTTCCCGGACTACTAGCAGCTTTACATCTCCAGCTCAGCCATCCCACCAAAAGTCAACTTCAGAAAGCATTCGATCGCTACTTTTATGCCTTGGATAGCGTTCAACACCTTGAAGCATCTACATCACACTGTCACACATGCCAATCCTTAAAACGCCTACCGCTCGAAGTGCATGCTGAACATTCCACCACTCCACCACGGACAGCAATTTTCCGCTGATGTCTTGTATCGTACCAAACGGAAAATCTTTGTTTCACACGACATTTTCTCCAGCTACACTAATGCTACATTTATAGCAGATGAAAAACAGACACTTTACTTTCCGCAATTTTGTCCTTAACACACTTCCTGCGATCAACAACCACTCTGATTCGCGTTCACAGTGCAACCGGTTTCCAATCATTAAAAAATGACAAAATTTTGAACTCCCATGGTATTACACTGGACTTCGGCCGCATTAAGAACAAAAACAGTAATGCCACAATTGATAAAGGGATTCAAGAGCTAGAACTTGAGCTTCTAAAAGTCGAGCGTACCGGCAGGCCATTGACACAACTGACATTAGAAACCGCTCTGAATAATTTGAACTCTCGAATCCGAACACGAGGTTTGTCAGCTAAAGAAATTGTGCAACGCCTAGAGCAGTTGTCTGGCAGGGAGATAAACATCAACAACAAAGACCTAGCTAGTGGTCAAGATCATCTTCGAAAGCAGAATCATAACTCCAGTGCAATTTCCAAAGCCCGCGGGGGAAAGCCTGCTACAAGCGCCAACGTCCAGGTTGGTGACTTGGTTTTCATTAAACATGAAGGCTCAAAGCATAAATCTCGCGAACAATACAAAGTCGTAAATGTTGAAGATACCACTGCTATTGTTCAGAAGTTCAATGACAGTACCTTTGCATCACGCAAGTACCACATACCTCTGACGTCAATATTCCCAGCACTTCCTCGTACCTTTCACCCGACGTTTCATGATTGGGATTTACATGATGATTCTGTATTTTCCGATGCCTTTAGCGACGACGAGCTACCCGAAGTTGACTCTCCAGCCAAACGGCTCGAAGAAGAAGAAGAAGAAGAAGAAAAAGAAGTACCAGACGTACTTGAACAAGAAAACAAACGTCCAAAACGAACTTTTCGCACTCCTCAGTATCTGGCTGACTATGAAGTTGATATTTAAAGGGTGACGTACTAGTAACCTCTCCCTTTCTTTCGTTAATTTGTTTCATGGTTTATGGACAGAAAGTGATTGCGCCATGCAACTTTATCTTCTCTAGTTAATAGGAACTATTTCATTTTAGAATTTGATATTTAGGTTTTATACCTTTCATTCTCATTATTTACTTATTATTTAATATAAATATCTTTATCGTATAATTGGCCTTAGTTTGTTCTCAACTTCTGGCGTTGACATACGCGAGCAAATCGTATGAGACAAAGGAAAGATGGTTGCACTTTCTTAAGGAGTGCAAATAGACTCATCTGCGAAAGAGGACCAATGAACTTCATCGATGGAGATAAAGGATGGAGGAAGACTGGAATACATGACATGACATGTGAGTTGTATTTCTATTGATGTTATAAAATTTCTCCTTTGTTTCTACAAAGTGTACTCAGAAGCAAATTAGAAATTCAAATTTTGTGATAAAATATTCTATAGCCTCTGGAGGCTGAATTAAAAAGATTCACATTAATTTTCTTTCTCCTCTCTCTACGTTTTGCATATATTTTAAATCAGAAATTAGTTGTATCTTTTGTGCTTTCACTCACTGCGTAAACTGAAGACTTCAATAATTCATTCTTCTTCTTCTTCTTTCGTATGACTTCTCTACCATTCCATCATTTGCAGCCATTGCTGCAGCTCATCACTCAGTGGCTGCTCTCTCAGCGCTCTGGCGCCACGAGGTAGTTTGAAGGTGGCACAGTCATTGATTATATGTTTTGCGTTTTGATTGCTATCTCCGCATTGGTACGAGGAGCTGCTGGACAGTTCTTGACGATCTTGTGCTGCCAGCTACCCACGTTACCATAGCCTGACTTAAGCCTGTTGAAGTTTACAATAATTCATTACAAATTGTTCACGCTTACCTTTGAGTCTACTTGTGTCCAAAAGTTTTTTCTGCTGTTTAAGTACTCTAATTTTTCTTTCCAACAAATGAGTCCAACAATAATAATGTAGGATTCGGTAATGCTTTACATTAAATCAAGCATTGCTATCTCAATTACAGTCCACAAAATTTCCTACCACTCGATTAAGCTTTGTCTTATTCTCATGCTTCAGGACGAGTTGTCTTCAAAAAGATTTATGTCCATAATTAAATAGACATCAGTCAGTGAATCACAAAGCTGATTTCAGCCTCACAGTTTATTGTGAAGTGTGTGCCTTCTTTGTACAGCATGTATAGCCAGGTTCGGTTTCTGAGGGCGTGTTGCACGTGTTTTTGTGTTGATGGCGCCGATGGGTCTGGTGACTTTAATGAATCTTCCTTCCTGTCTCTTCACGATAAATTGCAGATGTTCTGGCTACCTTGGTTTAGTTTACATTTTGACTGCATACCATGCCAAGACTTATTATAGTACTATCATGGTACTCGTAAACTGACAAGAAGAAGTAAAAGTACTTCAACAATACTGTTTAAATAAGAAAAAAAATGCAGTACTTTTTCAACCACGAATGTAACTTAGTCAAAATTACCATGATTTATAAAGAATTTTTACGCATTATTCCGCATTAGTATGTGTCGAAATGTAGGAGGGCATAATGCGGAATAATGAGGATTCAATTGGTCCTTCTTACCCTATAATGTCGCATTTAGGCGCGACGCCTATATCTGGATATTTAAAATTTCTGCATTTTCATGTCTAGTAAATAGGGCCGCATACAGGCGCCTCTAATTTTTGGCTAAATATCACTCCAAAGGAGGAAAGGAACTGGAGGCCCCTTCTTCAGTGACTGTCAAGGTGTCAGAGCATATTTCATCCATAGTAGAGCCTATTATTAAAGACGCATGTAAAAGACTTATTTAAAAAATGTATATGCTTTATGAAAATCGCCTTATTTATATTATTTATCATTGTCAATATAAGAAATTTAATATTTAAAAAAAACAGGGCCGGATAGAGGCGCCATGGTGCATTTATCCGGATATAAGCGCCGGTGCCTTTAAACGAGCGGCGCTATATGCGACATTACAGGGTACTTCTTCTAAAGATACGTTTTTCTAAATAGTTTGATGCAATATACGTGTCATTTCTAATTAAACACATTAAAATATGCGCGAAATGTATAGTTTTGCGAATAGAGGCACATGCCCGAAAACCTGTTGCTCCGTCGCCGCGGCCCTTCTCCGTGACGTTTACTATGTTAACTATGGCTCATGTGTTTCAAACACGTGTTGTGTTTTTAGCTACATCTTAATGAGAATGTATCACATAACGCAAATCGCCAACGTAGGACATTACTATTCCCTTCAAGGGACTGTTTCGCTTAATACTACAAAAATTATCGGTTGTTTTAATTTCATCATTATTGC
>RDPX01000607.1:248762-262689 GCA_003991215.1 Morbakka virulenta | reverse complement strand
AGCTACGCAAACTTGATACCAAGACAAGGAAGATTTTAACGATGAATGGTGCTTTCCATAGGAATAGTAGTGTAGATCGTCTGTACATCGGAAGAAAGGATGGGGGTCGTGGCCTGATCAGCGTTGAAGATTGTGTGAGGCAGGAAGAGTTAGGGTTAGAAGAGTATGTACATGCTACTGAGGAGACGATTTTGGAACAGGTGGCTGGAATGATTATGCTTGGAAGGGAGACAAAGAAGCATTACAAGACGAGAGTGGTTGAGGAGAGAAAGGAGCGATTGATGGAGAAGGCTCTGCATGGTAGGTTCTTTCGAGAGATGGATGAAAATGCAACAGAGGGATCAGTACAGTGGGTTAAGGGTGGTTTCCTTGCAAAAAGCACAGATGCGTTTGTGTTTGCTGGTCAAGAGCAAGTATTGAGGACAAGGTTGGTGCAGTTGAGGTGGAATGGTGGTGTTAGTCCTATGTGTCGCATCTGGGAAATGGAATCTGAGTCACTTTGGCATGTTGCGTGTGGGTGTACGGTACTGGCTCAGAAGGAGTACAAGAGGCGACATGATAAGATGGGATTGAGAGTATATTGGAAGCTGTGCAAGAAGTATGGGTTGAAATGTGCGAGGAAATGGTTTGACGAGGTGCCTGACAAAGTTAGAAAGAGTGAAGATGGTAGGTGTGAAGATTGGTGTGATAGATCAGTGGAGACAATGCAACAGGTGGAAAGTAATCGTCCGGATGTTGTTGTTGAGGACCGCACTGAGAAGAGATGGCTGGTTGTAGATTTTTCCCATCGAAATGTGGCAGCTAAGGAAGACGAAAAGCTCAGTAAGTATTCTCCCTTGGCCGAACAAATCCGGAATTTACACAGCGCATCTACCAGCGTTGCCCCAATCGTTGTGGGAAGCTTAGGAGTGGTGACGAAGTGGTTGGAGCGCAGTTTGAAAGAGTTGGGTATCCCTGATGTCTTGGGTGGACTCCAAACATCTACCATCATTGGAACCACCAACACATTGCGGAAGGTGCTTAACCTTTAAAGCTACTGGTCGGTAGCCGGGGTTAAGTTTTTTCATCTGGCAGGTGATTACCATGTCCATGTACAGGCTGTCATGCTAGACATGAACTTTGTTATTATTATTATCAGTATTATTATTATTCTGAAGCATTTTTTTACGTATGAGTTTCAGTACAATTACCTACCGGGTCACCCGAGTGACCTGGGGCAGATAAAGGTCCTATGGGACATGACATGTACATAAAAGGGACAATTGACATATTACAAAGAGAATAAAATAATTATGACAAGAAAGTAAAACCATCATTGGCACGAAAAGTAAAAGATTATTTTCATATTACTGCAAACTATGAAAAGTATAAAAAATTTGTAAAAAGGTTGTATGAAAAAAACAAAATCAGAAATGTTTATGACTTTTGCGGTATCAAATTGACAATGCTTTTCGAAGAATATGAGCAGTGCCTGTAAGGACAATTTTCTGCAGGTGCTAAGTTATAGTGAAACATTCGAACTAAGTTAGATGACGTTTATAAAATTATTTTAAATAATATTGGTGCTGTACGGAGTTGAGTTGCTAACATTAAGCATTTAAGGTCAAAGGTTGTGCAGAAAAAGTCAATGGAGGAAATGCATTATTACTAAAATTCTTACACAAAGCCGCTAGGCAGTTCTTGCAACGCAATTGCCACACTTAAGTGAGGACTCTTTCGCAAATAAAAATCGTAAAAGCATGCAAACGTTCAATGTGCATTTACCTCTAGCGTGTCAGAGACAACAAAATTTCGGAAATCTAGACTTGATGAAATTTCAACGGTTTTCAATTGAAGTAACATGTTGGAAGTATAACCATACTCATGAACATTCCAGGGTTGATAAAAATGTAGCGATGAGTCTGGTCCAGTACAAAAATGAACTGCCGATGTCTCCTATAAAACAAAAACAAAAGAAAGAAGAATGTATTTCAATTAAACCAAAGTGTAACGTTAAAGTAACCATAAAAACAATAAATGGAATTAATTCTCATTAAGCTAAATGTTGTCTTGGACTGTACCAGTGACTAACTACTCTGCGAAAAGCTTTGGATTCATAAACTTAGGGTGCCAGTGGCTGACTCTGTCAAAGTTGTTACACTAAGTAGGCTTGACTCATTTGTTGTCCCCAAAAGCCGAATTACAGCCGTTTATATCACAAACAATTTCACACATGAAAACACTGAAAATCTTTAAAGAAAGGAAACAGAGACTAAAAATGGGGTTTCATGAAAGAATACGAAAAATGTAATAGAGAAAATGTAATTCTTTCAATACTTTAATAAGAACAGTAAATAGCTAGCGAAAAATTACTCATACATCCCACAAAGCAAAGGTGGCTGCTTTGAGGCTGCTTTGGGCAGGAATGGCGGATGATAAAAGGGGGAGGTAAAGTTCTAACCGGGGAATAATATTTAATTTTTTGAGAGGTTAAAGCACCAGCCAGCCTGTCTACTGCACGTCTTTAACAAATAAGAAATCCCAAGTAAGGATATAAGTAAGTCATATAATAAATAAATGAATAAGTAAGTATTCTCTGATATCATTTATTTCTTGTTATACAAGTCCAAAACAATCGATTTCCATCAAGCAAACAGGATAACAATGAAACAGCTTTAAATAAAATAGAGTAAAATTCATAGGATATAAAACAAACAAGGTTTAGACACACTAAAATCAAAATTAACGCAATTCAACTAATCTGGACTTCACATTTTTCTCTGATTACTCAGCAAAATTATAATTTTGTATGACAAACTACTTAATATATGCATATAAATATATATATATATATATATATATATATATAATATATATATATATATATATATCTTACTTAAAAAGTATATCTTACTTAAAAATTAAGCACTACTGTGGACTAAATTGTAGCTACCTACATAACAGAAATATTGATTTTGGTTCCGTTTACAATAATGACTTCAAAAAAAGTTTTCTTTTCTCCTTTTAGCACTTCTGTGTACTGGGTGAAAAGGCCGGGAGAAAGTATACAACACATAGAAAATGCACCACAGGATCCATAAATGTATTACAATAGTCCTACCTGGTTTTTTGAGAACACCATTTCTACGTTAGCACCCATTTGAAATAACACTTTTAAATCAAACCCAGTATGACTCCTTTTCTGTCCTGGGGCTAATGGCTTTGTCACTGGTTGCTCTTGGTAATCTTGTGGGAAAAAGAATCTTTGCAGATACTCCCTACAAAAGAGAAAAGGAGGTATGTGTCAACATATTATTACAGCTACAGAAATAATAACACTATAAGAACACATATGGTAAGAATTCAAATACGATAACTAATGACATAAATACATAACAATAATCCAATATGTGTTCTATATTGTATCACATATCATAGTATAGTATTGTACAGGAAGTATAGTACAGGAAATGGTAGTATTGTTGGTAAAGTATAGTATAGTATAGTGTAGTGTAGTATGGAATAGTATATTTTGGCAATTTTGACAGTAAATATTAAACGCCATATGATATGATATGATAAGATATATGATATGATATATGATATGATATATGATATGATATGATATGATATGATATGATATATGATATGATATGATATGATATGATATGATTTGATATGATATGATATGATATGATTATGATATGATATGATATGATATGATATGATATGATATGATATGATATGATATGATATGATATGATATGATATGACATGATTTGATATGATATGATATGATATGGTATGATATATAATATGATATGATATGATATGATATGATATGATATGATATGATATGATATGATATGATATGATATGATATGATATGATATGATATGATATGATATGATATGATATGATATGATATGATATGATATGATATGATATGATATGATATGATATGATATGATATGATATGATATGATATGATATGATATGATATGATATGATATGATATGATATGATATGATATGATATGATATGATATGATATGATATGATATGATATGATATGATATGATATGATATGATATGATATGATATGATATGATATGATATGATATGATATGATATGATATGATATGATATGATATGATATGATATGATATGATATGATATGATATGATATGATATGATATGATATGATATGATATGATATGATATGATATGATATGATATGATATGATATGATATGATATGATATGATATGATATGATATGATATGATATGATATGATATGATATGATATGATATGATATGATATGATATGATATGATATGATATGATATGATATGATATGATATGATATGATATGATATGATATGATATGATATGATATGATATGATATGATATGATATGATATGATATGATATGATATGATATGATATGATATGATATGATATGATATGATATGATATGATAAGATATATGATATGATATATGAAATGAAATGATATGATATGATATGATATATGATACGATATATGACATGACATGATATGGTATGATATGATATATGACATGATATGATATGATATGATATGATATGATATATGATACGATATATGATACGATATATGACATGATATGATATGATATGATGTGATATGATATATTACTATATTATACTAAAGTACATTAGATATTTCATTGCAAGCTAGAAGTAATTTTACCTTTGTTTATCAGCCCATGGTCCGTAGGTCATAGTGGTCTTCTTCGTAAAGGTAACATCAAGACCCCAATGTGGATCAGAATCCGGATTCTCTTGCGCGTTTTCCGGCTCATTACCTAAAATAAGCAGTATTTTAGAAATAGCAGGTTGATTAGATTATTCCCATCTATGTAGATATTTAGCTTTTTAAAGTAAATTTGGTATTTTCATTAAACGTACTGGGTCATCCACGTTGCGTCACTAAGCTGGATTAATCATAGATGAACTTGCGCTTGCTTCTAGAGTCATTGGGGCTTAAAGTGATAGAACGCGGTCTAGTAACGTCGAAATATGCAATTGAATGACGAAAACACCATGAAACCAACGGTATTGCGATTGCCAACGAATTACTGTAGAGCGTTCCCACTGATCTGGTCCAAGTATGTGTGTGCGTGAGGGGGGTATCAGTTTGCGCACCAATTTTTGACGTCTGAGAACGTTATTCGCATAATATTGTACAACCAAGCGTACAAACCAAAATGAACACCAATAATGAAAAAAGAGATTGGCGCTTAAAGAGAAACAGGTTCATTGCATCTATGAACAATGGGGTAAAGTAATATTCTCGGATGGGTCAACACACAAACAATTCGTAGCCACTGCTGGATACTATTTTCTATCACCAGGGCCTATCATCACCAAATAAAATTATGTTAAGTTGTCAAAAGACAGTTACATTATGGACTTTCATAAGACTACGACGTTTATGCAGCATGACCCCTCTCACCATAGATCTTTGATCATTCAGTACAGCACTGAACTGGTCGAGAAACAGCCAGAAATTAAAATTTTTCAAAGATTTACGACCAAAGTAGCTGACAGGTAGCCATCCCAAGCCCAAGCATTGGTTTATACGATAAATAAAGTTTGCACCGAAGAACTGTCACCCTAATACTGCATATCGTTGGTAAGCAGTATACCTGGTTGTGTCCAGCACGTGATTCAGTGCCAAATTATGTACGAAATACTGTTGAAAAGTAATTTGGTTATACAGCTATTTTCCCCTTTGGATGTGTGACTCTTCCTTACAAGATTATAAGAATAGAACCTGACCGATTTTATGAACACAAGCTACTCTGATAAACCAAAATGCAACTATTTTGGGCCCTGGTTCTAAACTTTTGCTAATAACTGTAACGTGACCATGACTATGCACCCATGATATATACTACTAAATACAAGTTTAGGCCGGGTTGGATGGTGTTTTCTACATTCAAAAGGCTGTTTTAAGGTTCTTAGCGCGGTAAATGTCTGGTTGTAAGTTTAATTAATCAATATAAAATCGATCATCCGTCTAACGTTACTTGTACAAATTTGACATGTGTGCCTGGCTCTGGCAGCCCTCTGCAAACCTCTTCATTCCCACGGCCACAGCATGCATTTCTTGGGGTATTCGAGAGTTCCAAAATCTCATTGATAAAGTTCATTCAACTGTCCGAGATCTTCCAAGTCCGTTCTGTCGCTGAAGTTCTAGTATGGTACATTTATCCATTCACCAGTTGCTTCTCTGTATATCTCCATACTATCGAAGACTATTTTGACCTCAGGCTTTCAAGTCTCATCTTCTGCTGGCGGAATAAGGTACTCAATCTACTATCACCTTGGACACCACACAGCCAAAGTAGCAATGCGGCTTTATTCCTTTTCAGTCATTTCACGCTCAAGCGAAACGCCTTGACAATCAAAACAAGACACACCAGTTCTCGCAAGGTGACTGGCTTTAAGTATCATCAATAAAACCTAAATATTACCTGGCTCATCCTGATAGTATGTTATCTTTGCAGCTCCAGACTGAAGCACGACAAAACCTTCACCCATGAATCTTGGTGGTCTACAAAAAAAAATTCAAAGACGTCCAGGGTAAAATAAACTCAAATCTCGCACGAAATTTCACTCTGACACAACCCCCGGTCTTTTAAAAACAATTTGGTACTTTTTTCAAAACTGGGAAAGACGTACGCTGTACACATGAAAAAGACTACCTCCCCGAAATTTTTAGAATACTGTTGTACAACATACGTAATAAAATCGCTCTGTTGACAAAACTGGGGGGTCACAATGGTCAAAGAACTATGTATACTATTACTCCAGTTACGTGCACACAAGTTACTATATACAACGTGAGTACCGTTTCATATACGTCACTTAGAATTCTTAACCGGTGCTCTTGTTGCATTTCATTCTTGCTGCCGGTAATCGATTTTGTATTGACCTTTGCGGTTTGTTAGTAAACTATTTGGCAAAAATGACAACGTTTACCTTGACTTCAATACAATTAGGTTTAGTATATCACTAAACCTATGTGAGATGTACATTTGAAATTCAAATTTTGTAAGAGATTATTACGGATGTGGGGGCAGCTTCGACTAGCTACAAATCGTTTGGGGGTATGGTTGTCCCGACGTACAGAACAAAGTATACAAAGCATCCAATTGCATTTACATGACATCGGAGCTAAATACAAAAAAGTAAGGCGAGAAAGCCCTAGAATCGAAGCTGGAAGCAACAAAGACGTGGTTTCTTCCCCGAATTCTAAGGATTTCGTGGACAAAGTACATTACTAACAACGCTGTTCTAAGGAAAGCAAAATTCAAGAGAAAGCCGCTATTCACCATTCGAAGAAGGCAGTAAAATTCCTGGGGCATATAATAAGAAAAGAGGACCTAGAAGAGTTGACATTGACAGGAACGATTAAGAGAAAACGAGGCAAATGAAGGCCAAGAATCACATTCATGAGAAGCACAGCAGCATGGACTAATAAAAGCAAGCTTCAGCTGCTTGGGGCTACAAAGGATAGGAATCTATGGAAAATCATGATCGCCAACGTTCTACCAGGTCATGGCACCTGAGAAGGAGAAAGGAAAGGAAGAGATTAGACCACGTACGACAGCTCCACTTCAACGTCAGTCCATTATCTCCTTCAGAGGAACTTCGTTGTGGCAGTGAGGTATTTCTTGGCCAATGCATTTCCTCTTCGACTTCTTTGGCTAAGTATGGTTGCTGATTTCATCCTTTACAAATACAAAACCCTAACAAAAAACAGACTTATACAATAAACATATTTTTTATATGAGTTTCGAAATAATTATTGTATTTAATTTTACATGTGCATAGTCAGAAATATATAGTCATACATAAGGAACACAGTCTTTTGCTACAACCAGAAAGACTACAGTATCCACATATCATTACAAATTTCACTTATGTTACCACAGCTATAGACTTTAGGTGACACGTGCAAAATTTGAGTTCACATCTTGTAACATCGCAGTGTCAACAATAGTAGACAATGGCCTACTATTGAAAATAGTCATGAGACATAAAGTTAATAAACCTTGACTTACTCTGACTTGGGACCAGGAAATCCTGGACTGGGTGATAACAGAACTCGCACATCTTCACAGTGGCATTTAACAAAATGAGAAAATTCATCCAGAGAAGATGCTGCCTAACAACATGAATCACAAAAAATACAAAATAATACGTTACTTTCTATGACCACAAGGTGAAGTAAGTTAAAAATAACCCCCACTTAAGTTCCCACCCCTCACCCAGACATATGCAGTACGTGTTGATCCTGCTAGGTTAAAAAGTATAAACTAAAATAAAGTATTTTCAAGTTTATAATGACATAGTCAGCACTAACATAAAACCCGTCTTTAATGACAAAAACAAATGTAAAATCTTCATCATCATCATCATCATCATCATCATCATCATCATCATCATCATCATCATCATCATCATCATCATCATATTCGGTTTAACGTCCGTTTTACATGCTAGCATGTGTTGGACGCTTTCTTGAAATTGACTTCCAAGTTATCCTATCCTTTACCAGGTCACTGCTGACACCTTTTTGTTTGAGATCCATCCTTATCACTTTCTCCCATGTTTTCTTCGGTCTTCCTCTGTCAGTGGTTCCTGTCACCTTGATTGTTCTGCATCTACTTGCCCAAGCATTCTTGTTCATTCTCCCCACATGACCAAACCAACGAAGCCTNTTTTTCATCATCTTCATCATCATCATCATCATCATCATCATCATCATCATCATCATCATCATATTCGGTTTAACGTCCGTTTTACATGCTAGCATGTGTTGGACGCTTTCTTGAAATTGACTTCCAAGTTATCCTATCCTTTACCAGGTCACTGCTGACACCTTTTTGTTTGAGATCCATCCTTATCACTTTCTCCCATGTTTTCTTCGGTCTTCCTCTGTCAGTGGTTCCTGTCACCTTGATTGTTCTGCATCTACTTGCCCAAGCATTCTTGTTCATTCTCTCCACATGACCAAACCAACGAAGCCTCCTATTTTGCATACAGCTCCCAATACTCCCAAGGTGCAATCTCCTTCTGAGTTCATTAGAACTGAGCCTGTCCTTTAAAATCTTGATTTAAAATTTTGCAAGGCTGATCAAGACCAAACGCACGACCTTGACCACCACAACGCTACACTATTAATTAAACTATGATATTAGAAAACTCGTGTAATTCAAAAATACTACGGTGTATTTAAATCTCACCCTCGACTAGAGAAAACATATTTTGTCTCCCTCCAACAAACACATGCACACACCAGGACAAACGTATAGACACAAACAGACACATATAAAGACATTTGAATGTGCATGCTACCCGTAGATGTAAATAAAATAAACTAATGTCATATAACAAAACTCTGCTATAACACTTTCAACCTAAAAATAGAAAACGAATATCGATGTTTTTATCAACAAGTGACTTAAAGAGCATTAAATTTATCTACCTCGTTAGAATCAAACATTTATTAATTACTTATCACCAGGATCAAAGTACTTTACCTAGTAAAAAAGCTGATAATCAAGTAGGTTTATAAATAAAATAGATCAGATCGCAAAATAGATCAAATTATAATTTTTTTTAAAAATCCTAAACGTAAAGTAAATGAAAAAAGTAAAAAAGCCCTCGTCATTACCATACTGCAAGTTAATGCAAAAATATCTCTTTTGTTAGATTCTTAGTAATACTTACAGGCACTGTAGAATATAAAGCATGACCACTTTCGAAATTGACCCACAGTGTTGTCTCCAAAAGTTTATTTCCTATTGCAACCCTTCCCTGCGAAACAATAATTTATACAAACATTTATCTACCGGTATGACAAGATTAACCTAGTTTCTCCAGCGCAATACCCCGTCAATACCCAAAACTATATCCCATTCTTCCCTTTAACATGCTATCCGGGGTAATATAAAATGTACCTTGAACTTATAAATGACAAACCACTTCCTTTTTTCAAGATTAACACAAAAACCATCTGTATTTTTTCCACTAATGGAATCGCATTTTTACTAGCCTTGGGAGTCGCATGGGCATTCCTCGCTCAAGCGCTGTAGTGTCATGTGGAGCGCTCAATCAAGTTCGCTTGAGCACATTCCCGTGACAATTATTTAAGGGATTTTCATGCTAATATTTCAAGGCTAAACATCCGGAAATTCATGAAAAGGGCCAACCGTTACCAGAAAGATTACAAGCACTGTTGATCAGATATTATATATATATATATATATGCTGAGTAATATTTGACAACGATACCAAGATTGTGGTCGGAAAGAAATGTGTGGTGCTATAGTTAATAAAAAAATTGACCAAAAATCGCTCATCGATAAGGCATCGCTTGGGCGATCCGACTCTGGTTCGCCATCCAGCCGATGCTCGAGGTTCCTATCGATCGTCAGGGTAAAATGGGGCCTACAGTATCTGGCATTTGCACTCTTCACACCACGTTGTAAAAGCAAATAGTTCTGTCACCAGGTTCGGGGTTTTTCAACATTTTAAGAGTTCGACATTTTGTCAACTTCAAACTTTTTGCCTGTATGTGAAAATTGTTTGCCGATAATTATTACACAGCATAATAGCTTATCTGCACTCTAGTTCTGAATATGTTTGACTTCAACGTCACGTAATCTCTGTTACTGTCCAAAGGAAACGTTAACGTTTTCCACATACTTTCTTTTGAGGCTTCTAAAATCTACAGTATGTACGGGGGCAAAATAGAATGATGATCAGAATGTGTGTTGAGAGAGTCTAAATTGATACCGCAGTGCTTCTCTTTTTCAACGTTATTTCAGTAAAATCTAAATGGTCACTTATCACATCAACTCCAAACCCCACAGCGTCAACCCTGCTCTTATCAAAAATAACCATATTAATATACGCATATTTCTAACAAGAAACAACTTTACATAGTTCAAGTTTGTATATAATGAGAAAGTCGAGCTTTTCTTCGTTAGTGTCTGTAACAAAATTATTATCATTATTGTCGTCATCACCACCACCACAACCATCATCCACGTCATCATCATCGTCATCATCATTAGTGCCATCACCACAACCATCATCCACGTCATCATCATCATCATCATCATTAGTGCCATCACCACAACCATCATCCACGTCATCATCATCGTCATCATCATTAGTGCCATCACCACCACAATAAAAACAACAATAATAAATATGATTATCATTTTAGTCATAGCAGTGGCTGTCACTGTAATTACTAACCGTGTTGATATTGACTTTAATTGCTGGTATGAGCTCTCTCCACTGAAATCCTTCCTTCTGATCCCCCTGTTTTTTGCTACAAAATAACATAAAATGATATATGATAGTCAAAATCACAACAATTTATGCTTACAATGACATATAAAGTGACATTGCCAATGTGACTCTCATTGTACAAAGATTCAATGCCACAAAGAAAAACCACAAAAAAACAACTTGTGATCTGAAAGGACGGGAACAAACAAAAAATATCCGGAAAACAGCATCACAAGAAAACAATGTGTTGTCGTAAGATCACAATCTTACGACATAAATCTGAAAAATGAATCTAAAAATAAATCTCAAATAATTATTCAAGATTCATTTTTCAAAACTAGATGTCTTTGTGCATCTAATATTAACGCTTTTAAAATATTAAGATTGATATTAAATTTGCTTAAATGATAAAATTGGTATTTTCGCGTATCCATGAAAGGTGTATAGGTCTTCGTGAATGCACAAGAAAAACAATTACCTGTAAGGATACTAAAGACAACTATGGGTTGTCATGGTCTATATTTCTTTTCTCTTTGTATCATAACTTTTATCCTCTGTAAAAGTGTAAGATACTGGCAATACCTCCAATTGGGCTTCACCATGCTATTATCTATTAATTCAATTCACCATTCACGGGTGTCACAGACTTACATTTTTTCCATTTTCATATTTTCATTTAATATTTTCCACTTTTAATGAAACCACCTTAAATGAGAGCTACAAAAACATGTCATAACAAATACCTATGAATCTATGCTGGAGTAAAGTCGACATGAGCCAGCATACAGCACCTTAATAAAGGATTTTTATAGTTCACTGAAGTTCACTGTTTTTCACAACTCTTTCGGGTGGTATTGTTACCCAATTCTATACGGAAACTTGGAATAATTGTCAAAGCGCCATACGTTTCTGAAGCCAAATGCTCTTCATGACACCAATTCTTGGCCTCTTTACGGTCCTGGGTCCTGTTGTGCGTAAGGTGGATTTGCAGAACCCCCAAAGGCCTCTAGATAATAAGGATGGCTTGATGGATCCCACATTCTCCATATGGTACTCGGAAACGTGTAATACCACATCACCTGTTTGTGGTACAGCTACTGACAAAGAAGGGGCGAACGGAAGATATTCCAGAACGGAAAAGAAGAACCAGAAAAAAGCAAAAGAAGAAGCAGAAGTTTTCAGAGAGAGTAGATTAGTGGTTTAATTACAGAAGATACTCTTGTGGTGGAACAAAGAAGTGTAATAAACAATCATGAATATGAAAGAGCCATTTAAGAGACGAGGAGAAAACTAGTGAAGGAAAAAATGGATAATCCGGAAAAATGTAGATGAGATTATTTATTATATCACCCAATGCAAAGGCTATTAATAGTGTTCAAATTAGAATATTCTTTAAAAACGTACCTTTCTTCAACCTCAACTAAGTCAATATTAAGACTTGGGACAGATTTTCTAGCATCGCCATATCTTTCAGTTTTAAAGATATCTTGTAACCTTTCATACAGTGCCGACCTAAAAGAATGGAATGTGAGGTACGTAAGAAAAATCTCACAAAATAATGACTTCAAAAATACATTTCCCTGAGGAATTAACAAATATTTGAGTGGTGGCAAGTTCCGTTTACTGTAACACCGTTCCCAATCCTCCTCTCTCTATCTCTCTCTCTCTCTCTCTCTCTCTCTCTCTCTCTATATATATATATATATATATATATATATATATATATATATATGCTCCAGAAATGTAAATGTTACGTGTAAATGTAAATGATCTTACTAACAAAATTTTAGTTAATATATTTAATATGTAATTATTAATCAATCTATTGATAACGATATTATATTATATTTTATTTTATTTTGTTTTGTTTTGTTTTACATGTAAATAAGCAAACGATACCAAAGAGACATTGTAATAGCACTTCTAAGGTTTTCGCTCTCTGTGCGTGCAATGAAATCACAATAATAGCGTTTACTTTTATAAATTGCATGAAGCATTTCATGGTCATCTAGGTCTCCATCGGATACTCTTCCATCTATGGTTATGGTGACGATATCATTCAATATCCCATTTCCCAGTCATCAAAAAACTGGCATATTAGTTCGATGTTGATGGACGTAATGAAGTAAAATTATGAAAAGTAACTGGTGACATTGGTTTTTGTCATATTTTTTTTGACTTTTTGTAATTCTGAGTATTTTACCCCGCAACCAAACATACTTATTCATTTGAACCAACTGTAATGTACGATTCTGTGTTTATGGAAAAACATTTAAATATTCGGTTTGGCAAATGTAGTTTTATGTATATTACAATGATGATTTAAATATTACAATATTACCATTAGTTTCACATTACTTTCTTCTTCCACTTCTTCTTCTTCTTCTTCTTAGTCGTATTATTCTTCTTTTTCATTGGTGTCGTCGTCATCATCGCTGTCTCCTTGGTGGTCACCATAGTCGTCAACATTTTCTTCTCCTTCCGGCTCTATTTCAAGGTCAAAGTGGGCCCGCTTTGACTGTTCTTTTCCACAGAATGCGATCAGTGGTATCCTTTTCTCTCGCACAAACGAATTCCGAATCACATCTC